>MAIP01000073.1:0-101088 GCA_001736125.1 Pseudozyma tsukubaensis | reverse complement strand
CCCTAACCCTAACCCTAACCCTAACCCTAACCCTAACCCTAACCCTAACCCTAACCCCAACCCCTTTGCCATTACCGCTAATGACTTCATCCCTGGCTATCATGATGTTCTCAACCGTACTCTACCAGTGCGTCCGACCGCAGACGGATCATGACTTGTGGTGTGGATCCCGCCAAGTCTGTCATCCAATTGCAAACCAATCCGAACCGGTGTTTTGGGAATGCATGTCCCCCGTCCAAATCGGCCTGATCTGCGACACAAACAACGCATCACACACACAGATGGCGCTTTGTGAAAGAAAAAGTCATCGACGCTGGGAGTTTGCAAACACCCTTTGATCGTGAGCACGATCATGAGCAAGCACAAATGAGGTCAACAATGCATTTCCCATTTTGATTGGCAAGGTCGCCAGCACAATGTTCCAATTGGCGAGGTCGCCAGCACAATGGAAGAGGCAATGAGCAATGAGCCGTAACCTCTGTAACCTGACCAGAGCGTGGATGATACTGAGCCCTTTTCTCAACCTCCTTTTTCCAGCCGCATTTCAAGGTTGGGACATTTGCCATTTTTGAGAGCCAACAAAACGCAGGGGTATAGAGTTGACCTGCTTGGCGCGCAGTCCGCCGGACAGTCTGTTGCTGAACAGAGCCTTGTCCGTTGGTGGAGGCCTGAACTTGGAATTGTCTGTCCAAAGTTGGATTTGTCCACCACGGCACTTTCCCAGAGAAGGCCGAAGCGACGGACTTTCCTGCAAATTTCCAGGAAATTCAAACGTCAATGTTAGGCCGGAAAAAAGTCTGTTGCCGGCACTTGGCCAGAGGGGGTCAAAAGTCCGGTGCAAAATTTGAGAAGCGACGGACCGAGCAATTTGGCAGGGCGGACTTTTCCTTTGCAAGCAAGCGCTGGACGGCGCCTAGGGCTAGGGAAGGAGGAGGAGGAAGGCCAATGCCAACCCTTCTGCTTGGTCATGCTGAGGTAAGCTGAAAAATCACAAAAAAACAGGGAAAAGTTATTGACCACACTCCTTTTTTTCATGTCGGTCACCATCCAGACACCAGCCAACATGGTTGACAATAACAATAAGTCACCCAATGTTTCAAATTTGCGATTTTTTTGTCATGCCTGTTGTTAAACTGTATTTGGGTCGCAGATGCAATTTCTTGAATTTCCGACATGTTCTTGCGTTCTGGGAGTCTCGGTCAAATCGAGAATCCGGCTAAAAGGAGGCTTCGCTTTTGACGGTCAAGACGGAAGCCGAGATTTCCCCAGCTCTCTCTCTCCCCCGCATTTTTGTTCGAGCTTTGACACGCAGGCAAAGCAAGCACAACAGCGGGGGGAAACACACCTCAGACACGGGCTTACCGGCGAGCCGAAGATCAACGGTCAACGAAACATCACACACATGCTCTCTCCTCGATCCGACCTTCTGCGCCTGCAAGTAGCCGGACAGAGATTGCTTTTCATCTTCGACAATCACAACGCTCTTCGTCACCGTCATCACGCTCTTGTTTGGCTCGCCCTTACGACACTTACCACGGACTCAGGTTTAGGCTATACGATCGCTGTCTTCCGACTAGGTAGAACTCGACATCCCCTACGATCTTCACCGCACCGATTTTTTCACCCGCAGCAATGTTATCAAGGCAATCGACCCTGAAGCTCGCCGCAAGCGCTGCTCGCCAGGCCAACAAGACGCTGAGCACTCCTGTCAGGTCGTACCGTGCTGCAGCTCACTCGCACTTCCAAGAGCAGCAAAGCGTGCTCCCGAACAATATCGACACTTCCTCCGATGACTTCTTGGCCAACAAGGCGCACATGGATGGACTCGTCAGCAAGCTCGATGCAACACATGCAAAGCTAGCGCTCGGCGGCAGCGAAAAGGCAAGAGCGCGTCACATCTCTAGGGGCAAGATGCTTCCTCGCGACCGTGTTGGTGCCCTGCTTGACCACGGCTCGCCCTTCTTGGAGCTCTCACCCATGGCAGCCTACGAGATGTATGGCAATGACGAGATTCCTGGAGCCGGTGTGATCTCAGGTATCGGTCGTGTATCGGGTACCGAATGCATGATTGTCGCCAACGATCCTACCGTCAAAGGAGGAAGCTACTATCCCATCTCGGTCAAGAAGCATCTTCGTGCACAAGCCATTGCGCGTGAGAATCGACTACCATGCGTCTACATCAACGAAAGTGGTGGAGCTGCTCTGCCGCACCAAGCCGATGTGTTCCCGGACGAGAACCACTTTGGCAGAATCTTCTATAACATGGCACAAATGTCGGCGCTCGGTATCCCGCAAATCTCGGTGGTCCACGGTATCAGTGTCGCTGGTGGTGCGTACGTCCCAGCAATGGCAGACGAGACCATCATCGTTCGCAACCAGGGTACCATTTTCCTAGCTGGCCCTCCGCTGGTCAAGGCAGCCCTCGGCGAAGTGGTCGACGATGAGGTACGTATACACACGAAAGAGCAGTCGAACGAGCCAATACTGCAAAGGGCATAGCTGACAATCTTCTTGCCAAACAAACTCTTGCAACTTGACTTCTGACAGACGCTGGGAGGAGGTGAGATGCACTGCAGCGAGTCAGGTGTGACGGATCACCTTGCTGTCGATGACGCTCATGCCATCACTCTTGCACGAGAGGCTGTGGCCAACCTCGGGCTGTGCGGTCGATCCAATGCATCGCTCACTGACGCATGTTTCGAGCAACCACTCTACGACGCATCGGAGCTGCACGGTATCATTCCCGAAAACGCAAGGAAGCCATTCGACATCCGCGACATCATCTCGCGCCTGGTCGATGGATCGCGCTTCCATGAGTTCAAGAAGCTCTACGGCAACACCATCGTCACAGGTTTCGCCAAGATTGCAGGTCAGGATGTCGGCATCATCGGTAACAACGGTGTCTTGTTCGGCGAGTCCGCCAAGAAAGCCACCAGCTTCATTCAGCTGTGCAACCAGCGCCAGATCCCCCTCGTCTTTTTGGTCAACGTCACTGGATACATGGTCGGAACCAAAGCAGAGCGTTCTGGTATTGCCAAGGATGGTGCAAAGATGGTTCGCGCTGTCGCATGTGCCAATGTCCCAAAGTTCACTGTCATCGTCGGAGGCAGTTTCGGTGCAGGTAACTACGGTATGTGCGGTCGAGCCTACAGCCCTCGATTCTTGTGGATGTGGCCCAATGCACGTGTCGGTGTCATGGGAGGCGAGCAGCTCAGTCAGGTCATGGGTACCGTCAGCAGCGACAAGTCCAAGCAAGAAGGCTTGAGAGAAAAGATCGAAAGCCAGTGTCTGCCCGAATACGCTTCGGCGCGACTTTGGGACGACGGTATTATCCGACCACAAGACACTCGCAGCGTGCTCGCTCTGGGCTTGAGCGTTGCCAACACAGGTCGATGGAGAAGCTCGCAACGCGGTGATGCAGGTGGATCGCGCCACCCTGCCTGGGATGGAAATAACTATGGCGATGGTGTCTACCGGTAAGTCACAGTCTGCAGTGTGCTATTGACCCAATATCACAGTGATAGAGGCTGACGACCATTTTCTTCCTTCATACTTCTCTTGCTATCTTGCTCAACAGAATGTGAGCGAATGCTATCTGGTCTGCTCTGCCTGTCACAAAGCAATGATGAAAAAATGATTTCTGACAATAGAAACGGCCTGGTCGTCAACTGCTCGAGAGTGGTCTGACGGACTTGTAGCCGCACATCAGGATTAGTTGGCTGTTCGCTGTCGTTGTTCGAGCTCTTCAGTCCAAGGCTCACGCGAATTTGGCCTACCTGGTTGAGATGTGATCTTTTACAGCCTAACACATTTTGAGAGGACGCAGTTTACGCGTCGCGCGCCTGAAAGAGTTGGTCTTTGAGCGGCGTGTTGGACTCTCGATGTTGAGCCAACTTTTGCGAGTTTCTATCGTGACACTCCTCAACACCATTGACAGCAGCAACCAGACCATCGCTTGCTTCTATCCACTTTCGACCCAATCTAGCTACCGCAAGTGATAGCAAGCGGCAGACGGATCAGCACAGAAGGCCTCATATCAACTCTAGCAGCCCAAGAACGGCATTTTGGACACGATGGCCGACACAGGCTTGCTGGAGGGCAACGGCCTCCTCGACCTCGAATTGCCCGCCACCGGATCGCTCTTGTCACAAGCCAAGGCAGACGAGCTCTTTCTCGCAGCAGCAGATCCCTTCCGAGAACGTGACCTCAACCTCTTCAGCAGTCCGCCGGGCTCGCAGAGTGAAGCGCAAAAGGCGCTCAACGCATGGGGCTCACAGGGCTCGGCCAAGCTCAACAACCCCATCTTCACACGATCTCCTGACCGAGGCGCAACCATGGACTTTGACGCTGAACTCGACCTGGACCAGCTGCTCGACGAGGAGATGACGATGAGACAAGACTTTGACGTACCGAATGGACAGCCAAACCAGCAGCCTGCAAAGGCAGTGCAGATGGAGCACGATGATGACGAGCTCGAAGCCTTTCTGCTTGCGGAGGAAGAGCACGCAGCATCACAGATGCCCCAAACTTCATCTGCAACGCGAGTAGCACGTCCGCCTTCACCTCCCGCTGATTTCTTCTCGGATGAAATTTCCCTTCCGACCAACCTTGTCCCGACCTCCTCGCATGCCTCCTCTTCGGCTTCCGACCTTTTAGAGAGCAACGGCTTGTTGGGTGGTTCCTCCTTGCCAAGCTCTCAGCACTCGATTCCATCATCGGCGCGAAAGGGGCAAAACGAGCCCTTCCCGACTTCGGCTCAACCTTTACGACAATCTTCAAGAGCGATAGAGGCTCTCTCGGCTTTCGACTCCGACACAGCTGTTACATCGCCCAGTGCCAGTGAGGCGACGGCTCAAGCGGGTCCATCTCGCTTCGCTACGCGCGCACAACCGCCCGGCATCCCAAAGTATATCCCAGCAGGCTTCGTAAACGCCACCACCATGGACGGCAAACCGATTCGATTCGAGCGACGCAAGCGCATGAAGGGATGGAAGCCGCCTGCCATCATGGCTGATGTCGATGCTTCGCAGCTTCTTGAGAGGCCCATCCACCAGCTCCTCGATGCAGTAGAGGCCCTGAAAGCGCTTGATGTCGTAGAGAAGGCCGAGACCGAGCGGACACAAGCTCGATCAGCAGCTAAGCAGAGCGCTGCTGATGGTCCAGCGCCTGCTTCACGGATGTGGGTCGACAAGCATCGACCAAACAAGTTCACCGAGCTGCTGGGAGACGAAAGAGTGCACCGCGAAGTGCTAGGCTGGCTCAAGGAATGGGACGAATGCGTCTTCAAGCGCAAGAATCACCGCAAAGAACGCCATCGTCAATACATTCAGGCCAAGTATGGGCTTCCAGAGAACAACTTTGGAGACAAGGGCGGCGACCATGTTTGGAAGGACCCTTACGGCAGACCGAAGGAGCGAATCATGATGATCTCGGGACCACCTGGTCTGGGTAAGACCACGCTTGCTCACGTCATTGGTGCTCACGCTGGCTACAATGTCTACGAGCTGAACGCCAGTGACGCTCGTTCAGCTGGCGCAGTCGAAGATGTTGTCAAGATGGCGCTCGAGTCCGGCAGTCTGAAAGATCCTAGACCAACATTGGTCGTCATTGACGAGATCGATGGTGCAACTGGAGGCGGCGGAGGAGCTACAGGCGAGTCTCACGGCTTTGTTCGTGCGCTGGTTCGTCTTGTCGAGATGGGCAAGGGTGCTGGTCCGAAAGCAGCAGGACTGGCGGCACGTGGCAAAAAGCAGCAGCGCAAAGGATACAAGCCGCTCTTGCGACCCATCATCTGTATCTGCAACGACCTCTACGCACCTTCGCTACGCGCCTTACGTCCCATGGCCAAGCTGGTTCGCTTCAACAAGCCGCCGACCAACCTTGTCGTCAAGCGCTTGCGTGAAGTCTGCGAGGTCGAGTCACTCGCTGTCGAAGCACGCGGCTTGTCTTTGCTTGCAGAGCTGACCAACGGCGATATTCGCTCGTGCTTGAATGCGCTAGAGTTCGCTAAGACCAAGAACATTGCGCTGACCGAGGCGGCCGTCAAGAATGCATCCATCGGCATCAAGGACACGGGTGGTACCGTCCACAAGGCCTGGGAGATGCTCTTCCGACGTCAGAATCGCAAGCAAGCAGCAGCGTCGAGCATGAAAGGTGCCAACGCACACGCCAAGGACGCAGATGGATCACCCTGGAATGCTACGCGCAAAGCATCCGCACAGGAGCTGACGTCGGACGGCAAGGAAAAGCAGAAGGACTTTGCGCTGGTGGACACGCCTCAGGAGAACGTCAGTCGCATCGTCCACGAAGTCATCAGTTGCAATGAGTACGACAAGCTGGCTCAGGGTTGCTTCGAACACTACCCTACCCTTCGTGCTGCAGATGGTGGGTGGAAGCGATACCGTCAAGTGCACGATTGGTTGCATTTCGGTCAAGCTATCTCGACGCGGGCGTGGTCTCATGGCAACTACGAGCTACTTGGCTTCATGCCTTGGTCCTTTGTCCCCTGGCATCTGCTCTTTGCGCATATCGGCAACGCTTTGCCAGAGTATCCGAAAGTCGACTACGAGAACTATCTCAAGACCTCGGCATTCAACGAGATTGCCACGCAGATCGTCACGACATTGCCCGCCACGGTCCGTTCGCAGTTCAACCGTCATTCGGTCATCACCGAGCTCGGCCCATCGCTCATGCGCATCCTCACACCAGAACTTCGACCTATCAACAACCAGTTGTCTCGTGCTGAAGACAAGCAGGTGTTCAGCTCGATGGTATCGATCATGGCGACACTCAACATCAAGTTTGTTCAGGACAAGATCTCTGAAGAGGAAGCAGCGGCGACAGGACAGAGTGCTGGTCAGCTGGTGTATAAGCTTGAACCTCCACTCGACATCTTCACGCAATTCGAGGGCAAGCGATCGAAAGAGATCGGTCCTTCGCGGTTTGCAGTGCGTCAGTTGGTGGCAAGGGAGATGGAGAGGCAACTGCTGAGAAAGAATGCCGGTGTTGAGGGCGACGATGATGATGCCGGGTCGACGTCGAAGAGTGCCACTGCCATCTACCGGTCTAAGAGCGCAAGTGCTGGTACGGCGCAAGATTCGATCAAGGGCAAGAAGGAGAGGATTGCTGTTGACTTCTTTGGCAGACCGATCATGCAGAAGAGTGCAACGGTTCCTGCCGGACTCTCGGCTGTTTCGATCCCAGAAGGAATGGGCGGCAAGAAGAGAACATTGGCTGAGAGCCGGTCTGCCAGCGATTTGCACTCATCGTCGGCGTCGACGAATGGCACAGCTGTCCAGTCGCAGAATGGGGAGAAAGCATCAGCCCCTGCTGGCAGTGTTGAGCATGCCGCCGATGGACAGATCAAAGTGTTCTATCGATACCACGAAGGTTTCTCGAACGCCGTTCGACGCCCGATGAAGATTTCTTCGCTTCTATAGCTGCGTCGTCTTGTTTTGCTTTTGTCTATCTTCTTCCAGTCTTGTCTGCACCCTGCATCCTCACATACCTTCACATCTATTTCCCTTCATCTGCTATACAACTTGTTTGGACCCACGTCTCAGCAATGAACAAACCGGATTCATATTATGAATGTATGCATGCGAGCGATGACTGTTTTCTAATGTTACAAGTACGAGTGTATGATGAGATGAAAGGCATGAGAGAGGAAGAATGAGATCGGTGTTGGTGGTGCTGCAATTACTTGTCCTTGTCGCGGCCAAAGGTGAGACCATAGCCAATGACACGATCACCGCTTTCCAGACAAGGCCAGCTCTGACCCTTTGCCTGCTTGGTGAGGACAAGATCGACCTTGAATTTGGTGATGTTGAAGGACGAGTCAGTCGGGCTGATAGGCGCAAATGGCTTGAGCACTTTGTGGAAGCGACGGCCGCGAGAGGAGCCGGGTGCTGGTGGCAACAAAAGCGAGAAGGTAATGCTGTCGTCGTTGAACTCGATCGAGCTTTTAGCGGCGTCGACGGCCTTGGCGTAGACTGTGAGACGAACATCGTTGGGTGTCTCGTAGTGGTCCATCCTGCAATCGATAGGCTCTTCTCCATCAGTGCTGCCATCGGCGCCTGTCTTGGGTTGACCTACGAACAAATGACCGGACTTGGCGGTAGAGCAAGGCTCGATTTGCAAAAAGTCGTTGAAATCGAGCACCCTTCGCTTGCAGCATGACCAGCCTTTGGAGCCCTCGTGGAAGATGGGTGAGCCTTTGTGGTGCTGACAAGTCTCCTTAGAGCGGTCACGAGCTCCACCCTCGAATTTGAAGCCGCATCCTCCTCGCTTGCAGATGAGACCGGCTGGTAAGTTGGCGTCGGCCTCGGCAGGGTCCTCCTCCTCGACAGGCTCCTTCGGAGCTTCTGGCTTGGCATCCGTCTTGGAAGACTGGGCTGCATTTTGAGCAGCTAGTAGCGACATGCCCGAAAGCGGTTGTACGATATCTGATGTGGAAGCAGCTTTGCCAAACGTCTCCTTGCCAGTCGCATCCTTCGAGACGGCTTGTACGTCAGCACCTGCTGCCGAATCTTCTCCGTCTTCGACGACAACGCCGTTCTTGACAGTGGGCACAGATTGCTTCTCAGTCGAGTGAGCTTCGGCGGTACTACAACCCGGAATGGCAAGGAATTGGTCGAACTCCATGACTGGCTTGTTGGCCTCTTTGCAGCAGGACCATGACTTGAGACCTTCGTGGAAGACGGGTGCGCCGGGATGGTAGCTGCACGAGGCGGCCGAGGTGGGAGCTGCAGGATCGAAGTCGACGCCGCAGCCGCGACGAGTACAGATGACCATTTTTGAGACGTTGAAAAGAGTGTGAATTGACAGCTGAGTGTGGGGAAGCAAAGAAAGAAGAAGAATGATGTCGGACGATCCAATTGTAGCCGTCATTCAGAGAATAGGGTCGTGCGCCGCTGCTGCCCAAGATTAAGCATCCTTCTTGGTCTTCTTACCGCGGCTTTGTGGCTCAGCTGTTGGACCTTCTGGAATATTTCTTCGGGCCTCGGAATGGAAATTTGTAGAAGGCTCAGGGCGAGGCATATCATCGCCGATATAAGTTGACGCTTTGCAGACCTGAATCGGCGATGAGTGTTGTTGTTTGAGAGCGACGCGCCTTTGTGGGAAGCGGACGCGAAATGGCTTGGCTCGGCGTTTTGAGGCGTTGCGCTTATCGATGCAGTCTCGTCTTTCTGGACCTTACGATGGAAAATGCCATGCTCGTGATCAGCTAAGCGCCTCGGTTGCCACAGCGGTGCCGAGTCGGAGTCGGAGAATGATGTTCGAGTGTTCTCAAGTGCGAGAAAGTCTGCGATGGTCGGATTGCGAAATGTCTGCTAGTCTTGTTCGGTAACGATATAAGTTGAAACTCAAGCGCTTTCAGCAGCTGCTCGGATCTGCCTTTAGCTTTGCAGGACACGATGCACTGTCGTGATCTCGAAGCTACCTGCACAATCTTGCTTCCAGCTTTGAGTACGGTGATAAGGCGATAAGTAAGATGACAAGAAGAAATAAATGATCCCCGCAATGATTGGCTGCACGTCAAAGAACCCTTTCTCAGCTTGTCCTGCTTGTGCAGCTCTGTTTCTTCAGGTGGGGTAAGTCGCAGATCCCCGCTTGTGGGGTCGCAATGATATGTCTGCCAAGAAACATGCGAGCAGTCTAGAAGTAAAAGAACGATGTGTCGCAGTACTATATTTATGCTGATCTTTCGCGTTCTTCGAAGGCGCAAAGACGCGTTCCAAGGCTGCGCCTCGCAGAAGTAAGGTGCAGATCAGGTATGAGACGTACTTTTCCGCCTTCGCGTCTCGGACAGTAAGCTCGCATCCGATTCCGCTTTGTCAGGAATCGTCAGAAAGCTGTCAACACAAGCGCCGAAGACTCGAGATGATCAAATTGTGGTAAGCGCGTGATGATTCGAGAACGTGAAACGTCGAGCGAACGAAGAGCGATCGGCGGATCAGGAAAAGTCTCCGAGACGATCAACGGCAGCGGCACACGGCACACGGCGAAGATCTGCAGGCTCGGAAGCGTGTGAAGGTGCCTTTCGGTGTGTGTTGAAGATGAGGGGGTGTTGATCTTTGTGTTGTGAAAGGCCCACGTTTCAGAACAGGTAGAAAAAGGGTTCGCATTCGAAATTTCGACGGCAACCCTTGTGCAGTGTAAGCGACGGTACGCTGCAGCTGCCGAGACCAACACCTGCATGAAAAGTGCATCATTTCGCTGTGTGGCATCGCGTCGGAGTTTGATGTTGTGTATTGGAAATCTTCAACGTGAGAGCCAAAAAGAAAAAAGTGGTGGCGGTTGTTGTTGCTTCATCCTTCCCTCGGCGTCCCTCACCTCTGATGTGGTGTGAGCATTCATCCTCTCGATTGGATCAGTGAAGTCATGGCTCAGAATCTCGTTGCTTTCTGGTGGGTTGATGTCGAACACGATCATCCAATCGTGATGGAAAGATCGAGTGAAAGGGCTTACTTGTCTAGGACAATCAGATGGTTGCGTGTGGCTTCGTCTACAATGGCTCCGCAGCTTATCGGGCCCCGAGCTCTTTCATGCAGAGACGTACGTGTGTGGGCTTCGAATCGAGCTGACAGCTTTGACAAGCGCTTCAGTTGAACAGCAGATGTGATGCTCAGGGGCAAGTTGAGTCTTCTCTCCGTCCAAAATATCACGTTTGAAAGCCACACTGTAGGCAAGCAAGCCACGCATTTCTTAAACGCTCTTCAAATGCCTCTTCGAAAGCATACATCGGCAATGCCGTGAAGGAGGGCGCATGTCGCTTCCCCTCAGTCTTGCCCCTCTTTCAGAATGTACGAGATGCGCAACAAAAGAGCTCTCTTTCCCCGCCCTTCAGAACGCACTGAAAGGGCCAAGACCCTGTCGCCTGATTCTCTTCAACCTGAGGGAAACACCACTTCAAACGACACGCTCGTCTGTCGATTGCACTACAGTAGTTGGCTTAAGCGATAGCAATTCAGTTGTCCGCTACTCTCAATCGTCTTCGATCCTTATTGTGACACCTTTGCTGTATGGAAGCACCATTCCGAGTGAGAAGCGATGAGCTGCACAACATGCTTTTCACAAGGTTGGTTTGGCTTTCACTTTCACCTTCCGCTAGGCCCTGGAAATTTATGCAGTTGGAATAATTAAAATATTTTCCCTTTCTTCTCCTTCTTGCCCTGTGTTGGTGTTCCTTTTTTTTTCTTTTCTCGTGGTTGAAAGCAACACTTTGTGCGGAACATCCGACCAACACGCACTTGAACCTTTTGCTCGTGCCGCTCGTGTCTCAGACCCTGTTTGATGTCACTGTCAAAGCAGGCCGTCTTGGACCTGAATTGCTCAGCATACACTTTGCTCTGCAGCTCTTCCGCTCTTACAGCCACCACCACTATCATCATCACCATCACCTATGCGCGTCTACGATTTGAGCCCGCACACCTAGCTCCAATACCTTCTCCACCCAAGCTCAGCGAGGAAGCACAATCGAAGCCACTCCCGATCCACTCAAACGTCGAAGAAGGAAACGTCGGCTCGCTCTCATAGACCTTCTCAGACCCGCATAGATGCGTTCTCTTCATAGCTTCAGCGGATAGACCATTCTCGACTTTCTCTGCACATGACGACTTCGCTAACATCAACGACACCATATCGGCGGTCCTAGCTACCTTGCGAACCTCCGGGCTCAATCTTAGGACAAAATGCTTTCGGCGACTGGCCATCCTTCCTTGCGCCCAAGGCCACCAGGCCAGCGCAGGCCCTCATCTCACGATCGTCGTTCACAGACACCAGAAGCGGAGCCACAGCCATCTGCCGTGAAGGATACATCACCACAGCCACCCCGCTCAGCATTATCCAACGTCACAAATGTTCCTGATACTACCAGCGTCGACACTGTATGTGCATCGAACTTCAAACCTCTAGCGGAACAGCTGAAGCCGTCCATCTCGCCAATCGCCAACATCGCATATGATGCATTCCCTTCGATAAAATCGCAATACCTCCCACCATCAGATAGCAATGATGAGCTCGATCATGAATGGCTTGGCTCACTAGACCGGCATGAGCTGGAGGAGCTCTTGATCGAGGCCAGCCGCAAAGTGCGCGAACGTGAGCAGAAGCTCGTCGTCGCCGCCAACATTGGCAAAGCACTCTTGGAGAAGAATCTCACCTTGCGGAGCGGCATCATGTCAAGCATGGCTTCCAGCACCAGTCTCTTTGGTCTCACCGACATTGAAGCCATGATCAACGACTTCCCAGAGTCACAGACCCTGGGTCACTCGGACGAAACAGAGGACGTTGACTCAATTGCAGGATACTTGCCTGTGCGTCCGATGAACTCCCCACCGACAACCGATGTCGACATTCACTCGCAAGGACAGATCTCGCCGGGCAGATCCGATACAGATACAACCCCTATGGCACATCCCATTGCTCTGCCAGATCAGGAGCCTGACTACTTCAGCCGGCCAACAGCAAGTACCTCGATACAACATCATGACACTCGATCCGCCGAGGCTTCCTTTGCCGAGTCTCCCGTTCGAGACATCGAAAGATCCATGTGGGTTCCCAAAGATGCTGGACTCATCGTCTCCCAGCCATGCTCTCCTAGCGCATCCATCTCCAGCTACGCCTCTCAGAATCTTCTCTCTCCGCACGGAACCACTGCGCGTGTCACTTCCAAAAACAATTTCGCGGGCAGTCGTCATCGTTCCAGGCCGTCTCTCCTGCAACTACAAGCGCTCGAAGCACAAAGGCAGCTCGCCACGTTGGGCGAACAGAACGATATCCTTCATCAGCAGATCTCCGAGCTTCAGACTGAAGCTGAAAGTGCACGACACGAAGGAGGCAAGAGGCTCAGCAGACTCAACAAGGAGATCCGTGGCCTCAAAGCAGAGCTCGAAGCGGCAACTCGTCGCAACGACGAGCTAGAGACAGGTGGTCAGTCCTCAAGACCTACCTTCCCAACCAGGTCCACTGCACCAGCAGCCCCAATCTATTCTCACCAAAGAACTGCTTCGCCCTGGTCCGCCCGTATTTCAAATAGACAAGGGCCAGCCGCGCTTTCAGATGCTCGCCTCTCGTCGACACAGATCGAAGGCTCGACTCCAGACCACTATGGTCTTCCAACTTCCACTTCCAACCTCGAGGCGATGGTTCGTTCAGCACAGTCTGCCTCGGGCGAGAGTGCCCTCGTTGCACAGCTGCTCACCAAGATCAAAGAGTTGGAGGAGACCAACGCAGCCATGGCCAAAGCAGAAGAGGACTTCAGCAGCCGAATGGGTCGGGCCATGCAAGAAGACGAGCGCCTTCGTGACGCCTTCAATACCGTTGGCCAAGATCTCGGCGTAGAGGCCACGGCATCAGCGTCCGTGACGAGCTTGATGGCAGCACAAGATACAAGCGCTCCGTCGACGATCCGCATACCAGGCTTCATCACTCCATCTCATTCCCTCCAAAGTCTGGACTCGATCGGGTCCTTCGACCCTCCGAGCCTCGTCTCGTCCGTATCTCCAAGTCAAAAGCGTAGAGCGCCCGGCAATCGCCACGTCATTGAACATCGCAAGACTGTTCGAAGCGCGATCCGCCGCGCCAAGAAGGAGCTCGCCTCCGACATCTGGGGTATCAACAGCGACGACGCACCGGGCTCCGGCGACTACATGTCTCGCTCATCCACAGAGCAGTCTCTCGGTACTTACTCGATCGATCTCAGTGGCGACAGTAGCGCTGCTTCGTCACCACAACGACGTGGGCTGAATCGGAAGGTCTCTTCCAGCTCCATCGCACTAGGTGCAGCAGGAAGACCGCGCATTCGCATCACTCCTTCCATCGAAGATCTCGGACGCAGACGCAAGATGCAGGAGGAGGTCGTTGCCGGTCCGCCACACGATGGGACTACCACCGCGGATTGGCAAGACGTCACCAGTCCGACTGCCTCCACCTTCCACGAGCAAGCCTCCCTCCGACCTTCCGATGCAATGCAAGCATACTCGAGGCAGCGTTCTCTAAGCCCAGGTCGCCATCGTTCGCATCAAGAAAGTTCAGTCACGCACAAGTTTGAGGCTTCTAAGATACCCAACTTCCGACTTGATAGAATGCCGTCGTTGTCGCCATCGCAGCAAAAGTCGTTTCATCCCACGGGTCGAGTCCGTCGATCCCGACCAAGATCATCTTCCTTCGGCTCCGAGGCTCGTTTCGGCTATAGAGCACCCTCGACCCAACAGAGTCCTGACCCTTTTTTGAGCAGCCAGATGGTATGGAATCGCCCAAGATCTCCATTGACACCCGGCTCTACCTCTTCGCATCGCGGCGGAAGGACGCTAGGTAGCGAGCTTGGTAGCATCTTTGGAGGTGACGATCGTAAGCACGACTTCGATGACGATCTCCCACAGCGTCGTAGGTCAGCAGCTTCGGTAGCTACAAGCCCGACACGACCTGACCTGCAGCCCCTTGTGCTGCGCCGCTCCTCCGCAAATGCATCAGCGCTGGAACTTCGCTCAAAGATCAAAGCGGACATCCAGTCGGATCGTCCTACCGCTAACTTTGGTCGACTTGTACCCGAGAATGAGGAGGAGCATCAAGATGATCTCGAATGCGTCTTGGCTCAATCTGTGCACGGCAAGATGGATGATGTCCTTCTGGATGATTCTCCCGTTCGTCCTCGCGATGCTGCTCTGCTTTCTCGCGTCATGGCCGAGGAGCAGGGAGATTGGCTAGCTGGTCAACCCATCATCGAGTCGGGCGGTCTGCAAGATGAAGACGAGCCTCGAGGTGCACAGTTTGATCTCATTAACGCTGTCGTACAGCACCAAGCAGTGGCATGGGCAGATGACGACGACTATGGTCGCACTATCAGCCAGCGCGAAGCTATCAAACTTGGCCTCCTTGCGCCCAGCTCTTCCTCTCTTATCGGTCGCGGTGCACGCTTGCTGACAGGCAAGACGAAGTACGATGGCTCTTCATTTGGCCCTTACACGAAATCTGATGGCAGGAAGACCAAGCAGACGGATGGCAGCAAAGCGGCGACACCCTTCCGGCTTGAGATCGAGTCATCAGATCAGGTGGATCATCGTCTACGTATCGAGTCACTTCTACGCAGACGAAGGCAAGAGCTTCTGCGCCAACGAGACTTGGCCCAAGAGTGGGAGCAGGACGCGTTCGAGCAAGAGCAAGAAGAGCAATTGGTTGCAACGTATGCACCGACACCACAGCGAATGCAAGAAAAGAGACGACGAGCTCTAGCAAGCAATGACTCAAAAGCATGGCCCACTTCACCAGGCGATGCATCCCCTTCTAGGAGAGACCCGCGACGATCGACGCAGCGATGGGTGCAAACAGTAGCCTGCGTCTCGCCCATGGCAACAAGAGGTGGACATGCAGATGAAGACGATGACTTGTCCATGGGATTGGATTGCATTCGACCCGAAGAGGGGGAGTTTGAACTGCTGGACTGCCCCACTTGGAAGAAGCAAGGAGGACGTGGAACCGACTACTTCCCGACTTCATTCCGCGCACGCTATAAACCAGGCATGGTGAAACAAAGAGTGGTTCATGTTTCTCAAGTCACTTATGGCTGGGTGGAGGAGTGGGTACAATTTGCCTTTGTCGTATTCCTCGCCTTTGTTGTGATGGTAGAGCAAGGGCCGAATCGCAACGTGCGCCGCGCCAAGCCTACGTCGCCTGCGCTACTTCGCAACAAAGCAGAATGATGAAGAGGGTCCCCACTTGCGATCTCCTCGATCGCGATTGTCTGTTGTTACAAGCTGCCACCGGCGACCCACCCGAATATGGCGCACCTAAGACGCCCATTGTCTCTTTTTGATGTTGCTTCCTTCATACGCCTGGCTCCCATGCCGACCATCAAGATACCCTATGTCTCCGATACCCTGTATAGGCCCCTTCGTTTTTTGGAAACACTGCTTTCAGTAGCTACCGTGTTACCGGATATCAATACAATCTTTGTTTCATGACTCAGATTAGTAGTGAGTGTGATGTGCACCACATCAACGTTGATAGGAAAGCAAGCAGGCGTCACCCATAATGACGCCACGCTAGATCTAGTAGACGCCGAAATGAGAGATGGCCCTGTATTGGTGCCCCACTGCTTTGGATAAAGAGGACGAGTGGCGACAGATCGCCTGCAAAGCCATCGGTAGACACACCTGCTTCGCACCTTGCTCAACTGTGTGGTCTTGGATGGTCTGCGGAGGGAGACCCCTTGTAGATGGGACTTGGTGGTCCCAATGGTGGTGGTGGGTGGGGAACATCCCACTTACTCACCTTTGCGATGAATCTCAGCAGCGTGGTCCGCGCTATCCGCGATGTGGATGATATGACCATTCAGAGAATGCGCACAAAGCAGCGATGACATTGCTTTGGTGGGCATCGAGATCTATCAGGAGAGGCAAAGTGGGCGATGGCAATCCCTGTAGGACGTCTTTGGTCTTGCTAGAAGCTGGTAGACGGACATGAGACTTGGCTCGGCCCAGTCTAAACACTGTTTCACTTCGTGATAAGGTAGGAGGCAAAGGTATATAGTCCCGCAACTCTTCGCCGAAAGAACTGGCCGTCTCAGCAGCCGAACATCCCAGTCTCCTTTTCCCCAACTTCCCAGTTCACAGCGCACCTCTACCCCTTTGCCCATTATGTGGTTTCAGCCCCTTTCGGCACTTGCCTTCGGGCTCCTCGTGCTAGTGGCCACCGTTCGCGCCACTGGTACAGTCGCTGTCGCCTTTGTTGATGTGAAGTTCGACGACAAAGCGGCTATCTGGTCTTTGCTCATGGATAGGCGTTACAGCAAGGTCATCGCCATCACCACTGGCATCACGGATCATGGTGAGGCCGCACAGGAGCTGAAGCAGTATCTTATTCGTCAGAACGAGATGCCTAACGTCTACGGTCGCACTTTTCAGCAGAGTAAGCTCAAGATGTTTCAAGGCGGCTTCGGCTTGCCGGAACCGCCGAGTCATCAGTGGTGGTGGGAGGGAAATCAGGAACTTGGCGGTAGGGAGTTCCCAGAAGCCAATGTCAGGTCTCTCCAACGTGAGCTACGTGGTAACGCAGTAAGGGTGTTTCAGCTTGCCCCGACAACGCCTGGACTGGTGAACACAGTGATCAACGCCGCCGACTACGGATCGATTCGCTCTTTTATGCTGCTGCATGGCTACAACAGTCGCCAGATGACTAATGCGCAACAGACCGAGTTCGTGCAGAATCTGCGACGCTGGGTCAAGGCGAGAAACCCCGATTCCGAGGTCTTCTTCACGACGTCTTTCGACAGCTACGCAAGCTTGAAAGGTGGCAAGCAGCCTCTTCGGGATCTCGAAACCATGTTCCCGGCTTACGACATCGATCAGGCCATGAAAGACCCTTTCTGGTCGCGTCAGCTGATCAGGGGTCAACAACTCTCGGGCAAGCCCATGCCGTTTGATTACGGAGGAGATCCGAAGGTCCTGGACGATTGGATCTACCAAGCTCGAAGGTACCCAGAGCAGAATGCATACTTCCGCGGTGCAATCGCAGATTACATCAGAAACGACACGAGACACGGACTTGAAGCCGCCATGTGCTGTATCCAATTGTGCGAAACGCGTTCACACTTCAGGCTGCCGAGATCCGCGGCGTTGCCGGACCATGTGATAAGATGCACAGACTCTCCGCAAAACAACTATTGAATATTGAGGATTCTTCCGACGGAGCAGACAGCATGATTGAGTGTTGCAGGCACAAGCCACGATCCGCAACAATCAATCTTCCAAGAGCTAGCTAGCACAACTTAGTCCTGCACCAGTGACATCGTGGCTCAAAAATTAGAAATACCGCCTTGAGACGACGGTCGCAGTTCCGCTCAACAACCATCCTTATCACCATCGACCTTTGCAACATGTCAATGAACGAAAAGGAAGGAACCACCTTCACGCCCATATTCGAGCCGTTCGAAGAGCAGCCTTGGAGTCAGTATGGACAGGCTCATGGTTTCAAAGCGGCAGGTCGTCCCAGTCCTCGAAAGGGCATGTCTGTAACGGCGTACAACCTCCTTCGTGACCACTTTTCCATCAGTACCTGGCTTCTGATGGGTGCAAGCGCGCAATGTATTCTGGTTGCCATATTTGGATCTCAACTATGGATCGTGGCTCTGCCTGTTGGAGTACTAGCACTGCGACTGCTCAAGACGGTATTGCAGACCAAGGGCTTCTTGGGAAACCCATACATGGAAGGAGTCATCCCTGGTCGTACCACATGCCACTTTCCTGAAAAGGATGGGAGCTATCGTGGGACACCATCCAACAAATCGATGGCGGTGCTACTGATCTCGATTCGCAGCAATCATCCGTTAGGATTGCTGGCACCAGGCTTCAAGGAATCGGGCGAATTCTTCAGCTCGTACGTGGAATGGCTCGAGGAGGACGCCGAAGCGCGCGGCTTTCTGGGCATGACGCAGTGGCTCAACTGTGGAGATCGCACCGCCTCGAACGAGTTTCTTCTGATCGGATACTTTCGATCGGTGGAAGACATCCACAAGTTGGCGCACCATGCTCTTCACCGTACCGGATGGAAGTGGTGGAATGATCAGAAAGCCAAGCTGGACCACGTCTCGTTGACGCACGAGATCTTTCAATGTGATGCAGGTAGCTGGGAGAACATCTTTGTCAACTCTGCACCTACCCATCTGGGAACCACGGTGGTCAAAGGCGAGGACGGCAAATGGCGCTCTCCGTTGATCCGGGTTACGCCTACCCACTCATCGTCGGCGAAACGTATGAGACGCAATCCGACGGAAGCTGAGCAACAGCGTCAGCAAGAGACCGACACGATTACGGGTGAAGAGTCGTACTGAATCGACTCAACCTCGGCAGTAGCGCCCAAACCGGTCTACCTTTATGAAAGTATCATAGTGCAAGATTATCGTTTGTACGTAGCACCATAGTCTACTCTCTGGTTGCAATCAAAGTGACCAACACCAACCGAACTGCATCAAACAACAAAGCATGAGATGCAAGCTGACAAGGATGAAGGATCGCCGCTCAATCCAATGTTGGCAAGGGTCCAGCAACAAGATTGGTGTTGCACGAGATAGCAACAGAGCGAGTCAGTCTTCTGTTACTCTGTGGGACTTGGATGAAAGAATTCAGGGTCTGTAGCCGCAAAGGCCGGCTACGCGGGGCAATTGGGCCAAACCCTGGTTGAGATTTTGAGTTTGAGTTTGGTGAGGGCCGAGTTAGTCAGAGTGAATCGGTGATTTCGAGCTCTTTGCGCGAGTCGCCAGGCACCAATATTTATTAATAATTTCCAATTTTCGACAGAG
Source organism: Pseudozyma tsukubaensis (assembly GCA_001736125.1). Taxonomy (NCBI): domain Eukaryota; kingdom Fungi; phylum Basidiomycota; class Ustilaginomycetes; order Ustilaginales; family Ustilaginaceae; genus Pseudozyma; species Pseudozyma tsukubaensis. The sequence goes on along the minus strand of MAIP01000073.1, from coordinate 81,791 downwards.
AGAAGAAGTGTTGGGGCCGGTGTTCACGTCGGTGCTCCAAAGAAGAAAAGCTGAGCAGAAGAGCAGTCAGTCACAAGTCACAACAATAGTCAGGCACCAAGAGAGCAAAAGCATTTTAGAAAAAGAGAAATCTGGCAGAAATCGCCTTTTCCTTTATTAATAATTTCGACCACGCCAAGCACCAGCACAGTCAGCAGACTGACCGGTTAAAGGGTCGTTCGTCTCTTTTGGTTGGCTGACTGGCTCTCGCAAGCTCAGCTGGGTGAACCCTGGCTACCATCCTTGTTTGTCTTCGAAATCACCTTCACTTCTCTCTTTCTCTTGTCTTGACTCTCAACTCACCTCTGTCAGATACAACGGCAGCGTAGACTCGCCACACTCATCGCGCAGGTGTATCCATCTCCCCTGCTACGGAGAAGAGCCCCACATACGACTCGCATCGTGTCTTCTTGCAACTAGCGCTTGGCCGGCTGCCCTAGCCGCTCAGCCAGCCGGACAAAGCGCCTCTACATTACATCGATACCCACCAAAAGGCGTTCATCCCAAGCCATCCCTTTCTCACATAGCATCAGCTATCGACATCACTGCGTTCTCAGTCGATTCTCGCCACGATGCAGCCAAAAGCCATCGCACCGCATCCAGGCTCGAATGCCGGCCACTCATCCAACATTGGTCCATCTGAAGCAGGTAGCCCTGCTGGCTCGGTTTCTCCGCGCGCTCGTTCACCTTCTGGCACAGCCACTCCCGATCGTTCTCTGGGCAATGGCTCCAGCGCAGCTGCTTCTGCAGTGGCCAAAGTGGCCGCTGCCGGTGCCAGTGCCGGTCCAAGTCGTCCTGCCACTGCTGCGCTTGCAGCCAAGTTGGCGAGCGCACGCCAGCATGGCACCGTCGCAGATGCTGTCGCCGCTTCATTGGGCAGCAAACGAGAACGTAAGAGGAAGCGTGTCCACTACAGCTGTGCCGAATGTCATCGCCGCAAGCACAAATGCGATCGCCAAACACCCTGTCAGCCTTGCATCGATCGTGGTCTAGGAGATAGTTGCAGACCCTTTGAGGACGGTGACCAGTTCGGCGATATGCGAGACAGAGTACAGCGTCTCGAGGATATCGTCGAAGGTCTTGCCATTGCACATGCAGAGCTAGCCAAGGAACTCAAAGATTCGCGCAATCAAGTCGCCGCCTTTGTCGAGATGGCATCCAGCGATGAGGAGCAGGACAACGACGCCAATGAAGCTAACGCAGCAACACGGCCCAAACCCAAGAAACGCAGAAGGATCATTCGTCCCAGCACGGCTCGAGGCATCGAAAGGGAAGAGCTCTTCAATTCTGAACAACAAGCGCTCACCGCATCCAAGGGCGAAGTGGTCGACTCGACAGATTTCAAGATCAACGCTCCTCGCTACGAACTTGGTGGGAATCCGCTCGAGGGTGGCTTGGCTCGCGATGGAGACAGTTGGTTCGGTGCTCTGGCTTTGCCCAGTGTCAGTCGTGGTGTCATCGAAACAGAGATCAACGGTGAACGTCTCGAGCTCGGTGCCAACTTCCCACGCTTCCCTGCCTCAGTCAAACTGCATCGTCTTATTCACGAAGGCGGCGCTCCCGAAAACATTCTCACCGATCTCATGAACTCGCTGCCATCCCGTGCCGATACCGATCGTCTTCTCGACATTTACTTCCGCGACATCAACCACACTCGATTGCCGCTCCACGAAGGCACCTTTCGTCAGTCCTATGACGAGTTGATGGATTTCAGATGGGGGAATGCAAGGGAAGAGCGAGGCGATGACGGCGCAAGACACGTTCCTTTCTTGGCTTTCCTATTCGCCATCTTGGCAACTGCAATGCGCTCCTTGCCAGAAGCTCTCGGCTCCGAAACCGAGGCCAAAAAGGGCGCCGTTCGCCTCTACCATGCTTGTCGACGTACCATCAACATCGCTTCCACCATCCGTGTCGACCACATCGACCTCGTCCTTGCACACCTTTTTGCCGCCCGTTTCCTCATCTGCCAGCGACAAAGTGCAGAGAGTTGGTCGCTTCTTGGCAATGCAATTCGCGCAGCACAGGCTATCGGCCTTCATCGAGACGGAAGCAAGCTCGGCCTCGATGCCATCACTACCGAACGAAGGCGTCGACTTTGGGCCATCATCTTTTACATGGACAAGACCACCAGCATCCTCCTCGGTCGTCCACAGGCCATCCAAGACTTCCACTGTGACACTCTCCCGCCATCCGATGTCGACATCGACACCATGCCTCGAGCTGCTCGTCCATACGTGCCACGAACAAGGCCACGTCCCGGTACACCACCCGGTGTCTTCCTCTTCGTTGCCATTCGTCATGAGTTGACACGCATCACTGGCAAGATTGTGGAGCATTTCCAGAACCTCGCCAGCCCTCGCCGATACGCCGACGTCGTAGCGCTCGATGAAGAGCTCGAAAAGTTCCGCAAAGACATTCCGGACATTTACCGTGTCGACATGGGACTCAGTGGCGCAGCTCCCAACACCAACAAAGAGTTTGACACGGTGTGCCCTTGGCTCCCGCTTCACAGATACCTCCTCAACATCGAATATCACTACGTTCGCATCGCTTTGCACAGACCGTATGTGCTGCGCAATTCGGAAAAGTACTCGCACTCGCGCAAGGCCGCTTTCGAAAGCGCTAAAGGAGATCGCAGAGTTCGTCAAGAGTATCGCAAAGACGTCAAGTGGGATCCAGAGAAAGCACGCAAGGTCCACATGGGCGGCCTGTACCGTCTTTTCAACGCCACCATGATGATCGGTATCGCACTTCTTCTCGACCCCAACGGTCCTGAGGCACCCGACTTCCTCTCTTATCTCGACGAGTTCATCGAGCTGCACAAGCATCGCGAGGGCGACGTCGATCAATGCAGTAAGCGTGAGGTCAAGATCATCGAGCTTTTCAGAGCCAAAGCACGCGACCCAACATGGTGCGCGACCTCGACTACAGGCTCTGGCAAGAAGGAAGACGGCTCGTCCAAGAGCAAGAGTGGCTCATCAGGGGACGCAAAAGGGTCTCGCTCGAGCAAAGATTCGGCTAGCAAGAAAGTCAGCGGCGAGGGCGGCACCGCTGGTGTTGGCACTGCAGCTTTCAGCTCGGCCATGCTGCTCGGCAATGGGAAAGGCAGTGGCTCGCAATTAGCTCGAGCTAACTCTGCCAACACCACCGACAGCATCACTCCACCTCCGTTCGCTGGTCTCTTCGCAGGCAATGGGGCCCCTGCTCCAGGCCTCGCCCTCGGCACCGTCTCTACCGGCACCACTAGCGACGCAGCCACCGACCTCGCCCAGAGCATTTTCGATCAACTTGGAGGATACGAACCCAGCTTTGGCATGCTTAATCCCACGCCCAATGACGCACTCAACTTCAACTCAGGCTCAGGCTTGGGCTTTGCACCCAGCCACACTTCGAACAGTATGGGCTTTGACTCTGCAGCAGGCTTCGACATTACCAGTTACTTCAACACTCCAGGTGCTACGCCGAACGTGACTGCACATGGGCCGAATTCGTCTTCAGCATCATCGGGTCTCCCTCCTCACAGCGGAACTTCAGGTTCGATCAACATCCCCGCTACGTCCTCTTCGGAGCATAGTGGGATCCCAAACTTTCAGCCGAGTGCCCACCCTCATCTGCGTGCGCTGGACTCGTCCTCTGGCGGCTTCACCGGGTACAATAGCAATACAGGAAACGATGCTGGCAGTGCAGGCGACAATGCAGGTGCGAATGGAAACGCTGCGCTTGGTGGCGGAACCAACGCCGGCGTTCCGGGCGATTGGGGTCTGCTGCCGTGGGGAGGACTGATTGAGGCTATCGCCCAAAGTTCTCACGGGATGGACCAGAACGGTGGTGGACAGCCACAGCAGGCAAGGTCCAACGGAACACCGGGCTCGCATGCCGATATGAAGGCAGAGACTCCAGATGGGTCCGAGAAGCGCTAAAGGTGTAACTATCATTTGAAAGGGTCATGGTATATTCTCAGCAAAGGTATTGGTGAATTCTGCCACCTTTGTCTACTCTTCCGTGTGCGAGCCTGTGATTGTATAGAGGAAGCCTAGAGCGTGATACTCGCGCCATGGTTTAACGCTGCGAAAGTCTTCCTCCCCTTCGCCTGCTTATCCCTCCCTATCGCTTCCAATTCCTCTTCCGACCTAGCAAACTCAACACCATGCTGCCTACAAGCCCACTTCAACTGTCCCAACGACTTCAAAACCTCTTCCGGTCCGGAGATGAAGGTTCCCCAATGAATCGCCATACATACCGCTGCTGCCTCTTCCTCGTCGTTGGCGGAGTTGGGAGTCATCTTGTCGAATGCCCCCACTGCATCCCAGGGTGGCATGTGGTTAGCAGCGGTGAGGCCGGACGAGATGCGTGGGAAAGGGGAAATGCTGTCTGGTAAAGGAATGTAGGAGCGGAGGAAGGAGATGGTGGCGCCGACAGAGATGGGGAGCATGAGGAAGGTGGGTGCGCCTAGGCGTTGGACGATTTCTTCAAAGGCTGGACAGGCAGGGTATGGTTCTTCGTCGCTCGAGGAGGGTTGGAGGCGGACGCCACCGCGGTAAGTTGGAGTACTGGAAGCGTCGTTGAATGTGGCGCCTTCAGTGATAGAGCCATTCTTGGAAGCAGGTGTGATATCGACGGACGTGCTTTCAACAGGCCTGGGTGGAGCAGGCGGATAGGATGGACCGTGGAACTGACAGCCCGTATCACCACCAAAGAACACCTTTGTCGGCGCTGCATCCTTCGAAGCGGAAGGATGCTCGAGAAACCAACTCGACCACAAAGCACAATTGGCATCCACACCATATCGCCCAGACCCATGCTGAGCTGGCGTACAAACAACACGAAGAGCCTTGCCGCCACTTCCATTCTCGCTCGGATGCGTGAGAAGCACTTCATCCCACCAATCCAGCTCCGTAACCCTCTCTTCCGGAATCCCCAGGCTCGACGTGGTCGCAGCGTTTGTGACTGAAGATGGAGCAAACGACCACGTTGAGGATGAGCTCGAAGAAGGTGTGATGGTGGAAGCATTGTCCGACGGTGCTTCTACCGCGGATGAGCCTGCACCTGCACCTGCGCCTGCACCTACAAACCAATCCTTGTTGCCGAGCGGGACGACGAAGCGAATGCGATCCTTGTTTGCTGCCCACAAGTCCTTGATGGTATCGTAGTCGAGATGATCGTAATGATTGTGGGAGATGATGGCAATGTCAATTGGCGGAAGGCTGGCTACTGGACATGGTGCAGCATACGACCTGATCGGACCGGCGACTTGTGTAGGTGAGCAACGCTGGGAAAAGATAGGATCGAAGAGGACACGTATAGGCTGCTCTCCAGCGTTGAGCGGAGGAAGCTGTAGGAGCACACCAGCATGGCCGAGCCAAGTCGCTTTGAGCTTTCCATGCGATGCATCAAAGTCGAATGACGGTTCTTGGATGGTGAGCAGCTGTTTTGAGGCGATCTTGATCTTCTGTTGTCTTGTATACGATGTTGCTGAGATGGTCTGTGTGGTGAATGCACTTGGTGGGAACTGCCTTTCTTCTTCGTCCTGGTCGGGCGTTCCCGGTCGACTGTCTTGATATGGTGTAGTGGTGCCCGATGTTGTGCCATCCTGAGCGGCACTGCCATTCTTAGCGATGTCTGCATCCTGCATAGCATAGTCAATAGCAGAATCATGGTCTTCACCCCACTCGAGACCTTGCCAGACTTCGGTCACCGTAGGCTTGTGCCAACTTGGCCATGGATTGCGGAAACCGATGCGAACAACTTTAGCTGAGTCCACAAGAGCTATCGAGTTGGGCAAGCAGGTGATATTCGAGGAGCTGTAGTCATCGTCTTGGTCTTGCTGTCCTCTGCTTGGGTTCGAATCTGTTTGATCTAGGGACGCCGGTGCGGCGGGTTGCGGGTTCCAGTGCGGGAGGTAGGAGGACAAGGTAGTCCCCGGAGCGGGTGCCAAGACGTGGTGACTCGGTGGGAGACCATCTGCGGGAGCGTTCAACTTGACTTCAGCAGCCAGAGGGGCGCTGGTGTCTTTCTTGACGGATGCCATTGAGCCTGACTGGCTGTATGCAGGAACAAGGGGTGTATGTAGGGAACAGTGATGGTGGTACAGAAGCAGGAAAAGGCCGGTGTTCCTGGCGGCTTGACAGGTGAGAGTGGAGGTGGGGAATGTGAATGCATGCATTTGCCGCACAGACACAGAGATGGAGCCCCTTTTTTGAACCCTATTTTTTGTGGCTGGTTTTCCTGCTCAGGATCGTCATTATTTCCACTTTTTTGTATTCTTTTGTTTGGGATTCTAGAAGAAGAAACAAGCATGCAGCTTGGCTTCCCGGTGTCGATGAAAGTGTTCTTGAGCCTGTCAAGAGGTGCAACAGAGTGTTATTCTTTCTCCGCCGTCCTGGATCGACTTTGCTCCTTGGCTTGCAACCACCATCTCAACTCAGGTGCAAATGAACGGTCAGCAAGGCGACCCGACAAATGGAGGTGACATCGCCAACCTTCATCCGGCACCACCAGATCATCATGTGCCTTTGGACCATCTAAGGTCGCTCTACTATCGTCCAGCCTTGGGATCCGGCATTCTTGTACCATCATCCGAGGTATCAATACCACAGTCACCACACCTCTCGGATCTGCCAGCGAATTATGCCCCAGGGACACCCCCAAGTTGGCAGCCCCATGCGCGTGCGGATAGCAACTCGTTAAGGGGCGCAAAGTCAACTGCCTCTTCATTCTGGTCGCAAAACGTCACACATGCCCATCCCGAATCGCATGTCAGCATCCTAGCTCAGGCATCCTCCTTTCCATCATCGTCTCAGGTAACCCGCCAAATCCCTCCAACGGCGTCACTGTCTTCTTCTGCAATTCAAGCACAGCAGCAACACCAGCGTCAATTGAGCTATATCCATGCAGCACCAGGCTCAACAACCTCGTCTTACGGCCTCGGCATCAATCGTGGCTTACTCGCTGGCGCGCCGATCTCCGCCTCTCCTTCATATGGCTACCTCCCAACGCGCGTCCTACCCGTAGAAGAAAAGAAGCGTATCCTCGTTACAGGAGGCGCCGGCTTCGTAGGCTCCCACCTAGTCGACCGTCTCATGCTTATGGGTCACGAAGTTCTCGTCATCGACAACTTCTTCACCGGCCAGAAAAGCAACGTTTCGCAATGGGTCGGTCATCCCAACTTTGAACTCATCCGCCATGACGTTGTAGAACCACTCATCATCGAAGTCGATCAAATTTACCATCTTGCTTGCCCGGCTAGCCCCATCTCATACCAAGCCAATCAGATCAAGACCATCAAGACCAATTTCTTGGGCACGATCAATGCACTGGGTCTTGCCAAACGCACAAAGGCTCGCTTCCTGCTCGCAAGCACCTCGGAAGTATATGGAGATCCGGACGTTCATCCTCAACCAGAAACATACAACGGCAATGTCAACCCAGTCGGCCCACGCGCTTGTTACGACGAAGGCAAACGTGTAGCCGAAACGCTGACGTATGGATACTTCTATCAGGACGGAGTCGATGTAAGGGTGGCACGCATCTTTAACACTTACGGCCCTCGAATGCACCCGCATGATGGAAGGGTGGTGAGCAATCTCATCTTGCAAGCACTGCGAGGCGAACCACTGACGGTATTTGGGGACGGATCGCAAACGAGAAGCTTCATGTTTATTCACGATCTGATCGACGGATTGATATCCCTAATGAATGCTGAACCTCTTCCCGCTGAGGCTTCCCAGCAGACACGACAACAGCCAGCAACGCAATCATTAGCAGCAGAGATCATGACGCAAGCTCCTGACACCATCATCCCCTCAACTTCGGCCGTTTCTACCCCCGCAACAACCACAACCGTCGACGGCACGAACCACGCCTACTTCCAACCACCCTCCTCCGAAATGCACAAATTCGACGTCCACACCCCAGTCAACCTAGGCAACCCCGCCGAGTTTACGATTATGGAACTCGTCCATCTCATCTCCAAATGCGTGGCAAAGGTGAAAGCTCAAGACTCTCACCCATCTTCCACCGAAATTGAAGCGGAGATAGAGGAGGCCAAGTCAGAAATCCGATTCTTTGCCATGCCCAAGGATGACCCAAAGCAGCGCAAACCGGATATCACACGTGCAACCAACTTACTCGATTGGTATCCAAGATGGAAGCTCCAAGATGGATTGGAAGAGATGACGAGATGGTATTGGGAGCGCATCAAGGAGGGCTCGCTTTGACCTTTCTCCTACGGGATCCAGCGCAGCATAGAAGCTCGTTCAGAGAATGCAATACACAGAACAATTGGTGCCACAAACTCAAATCGCACGAAACACTCGAGAAGCCCCGTTGTGAACGAGTTGTGATTACTTATGACATACACACCTAGTATCCTGTAGGACCCTGGATATCGTACCTCTTACCCCTGACCGCCCACAATCCCCAGTTAGCCTTGACGGCAACACGAGGGTCAAAGTCAGCTACAGCCCACTGCTGCGAGGCGAAAACATTCTCTCCTGGTGTGATGAGCCAGTCAAACTCTCCCCTGACACCATCGACACTTTCGAAGGCCAACACGTCGCGCTCTACATCAGCGGGCGAGAAGCCGGTAGCGATGAGAGCACATCGAGTGGAAAGGATCTGACCGATGGCACGCGCCCACTCGCGTTGAGCCTGTACAACGGGAGCGGCAGTTAGTGCAGTGAAAGTGTGACCATCGGGTGAAGCGAGGATGGGAGCCGGCTCTTCCGATGGAATGTCACCACCTTCGGGAGAAGCCGATGCGTCGACAGTGTAAGCTGCTCTTTGACTCGGTGCTGCCGAAGCAGGGGCATCGGAAGCGTTGAGGTGCTGTTGCTGCTCGACAATCTGCGACTTTGCCAACTCGACAGCATCATCCGCAGCCTTCTGCGCAGATGCCTCTGTCGACTCTGCGCTCTCGGCACCAGCAGCGTTGTAAGTGCTCTTGGCACGAGCAAAGTGCGCCTCGTGATCCCGATCCTCCTGTCTCGCCCTGTCGGCTTCTTCAACAGCAACTTGCGAAGGGAACCCAAATCCAGGGCTGAAAGCAAAGAAGACATCCGTGTAGGCATCAAAAGGTTCGAGCTGCGCATGAACATCTTCGTACTTGCTCTGAATCGTCGTCACCGTCAATCCTTCCGACACAACCACGGTACGCGAAGGTACGCCGTAATTCGATTTACGAACACGTCCCTTGTGCATCGAAATCCCTCCTGAACCTGGTCCAGCACGTTCCTGCTGCATCTGCACCTGCTTGTCGCTGGGGATATGCGCCTCGGGTCCGATCAAGAAAAGATGGAAAGGTACACCGGGGAACATGTAGGTCAGTTGATCCCAAACCGCTGGTGGAAGCGTAGACTCTGCCCTAGCACCCACAACAAAGATCCTCATCTTCTCCAACATTGGCTTCTCCCCAACCTTGGGATGCAACGTCTGCCTAAGCGCGATCATGCTTCGCAATCCTTCGTGCGTCAACCTTCGCGACTTTTTGGTGTAAGGGCTGTTCTCGTGAATGACAGCACCCATGGTAGTAGGGAAGGTCAAAAGCTTGCTAACGTGCCTCCTGCTACGGTCGGACTCTATCGAGTTGAAGTTTCGAGTATAGAAGAAGACATCCCAATTCGACATGTTGATGGTCTCCTCGAAGCCTTGAGGTCCCGGCAACTTGAATTCGGACATTTCACGCCCGGAGCGCAAGTCGTGTTCGTCTTCGTTGCTTTCGCGCAGTCGAGCAACGTACTTGCCATGCTCGGTGTCCTCGGCCCATTCCTTTTCGCTATAGTGCGTCGGCCAACCGCAATCGGGGCATTCAAAGTTCACGAGTCGTCGCACCTTGTACTTCGACATGCTGACGGGGCAAGGGGCAAGCGAGCGGATGCGTTCACCACGTGCGCGAATCGAGGGGATGGGCGACTTTGAGAAAGGATGAAAGAGGTCATCCTGGGCAAGAATAGGTTTCTTGGCCGCACGAGATGGGATAGCGAATGGATCGTTCTTCTTGTCCTTCTTGCCTCCGAACAGAGAGAAGCCGAAGAGATGACGATGCTGGCCAATAACAGATTGTGCTGAAACAAGGTTGGTAGCTGCTGTTGCTGATGCTCGCAAGTTGGCGGTAAGAAGAGGAGCCGAGCGGATAGCACCGCTGGCGTGTGTGAGTGACCTAGCTGCCACCTTCATCGCTTCTTTGCAGCCGATGCTAATATTGATGGCGAAGCTCGAAAGTGATAAGGTGAGATCGTGGTGAGGTGAAGACCACAATGTCAAAAGCAATGAATCCCAGATCAAGCTGACATGCGCAAGAGCAGAAAAGGGTCAAAGGCACAGAGGTGGAGAATTGGCTGCTTTTTGCCTTTTCTTCTCGCGAGTCGGATCAGCTCAGCCGCTTTGCTTGCTCTCTCTCTGTGGATCTGGGCTGCTTTTCTTCCGAAGGCCCGATTCGCCCAGACATCGGTTGAAATCTCCACACAAAATCCAAGCGAACAACGCGTGCCAAGGCCGAAAGGCGAACGGACCAACCCAGCTGTGTATCAGTGTGTCCATTCAGGGCTTGTTATTTCATTGCCGATGCATGATACTCTTCCTGTCTCTACTGCTTCCGCTTCACCCTTCCGATCTTGCGTCACTTCTTCATCGTTCACTCAATCTCGCTAGCCAGTGAAGCCGAAATTCGGGGCTACCATGGACCACGCAACAGTGCAAAGATGGCTGCGCAGCGTTATTGGTCCCTACACGGATCGCGATCGAGTATTCGCCGACGTAGATCGAGCACTTGTCGCCGTCTCTTCGCTCTCGCCCAAGACGGAAGTCTTCACCTTCAACGATGGCAGGACGCAGCTGCTGCTCACACTTGAAGGTACTATCCCGGTCGACTTCCGCGGCAACACGTACAACATTCCTGTAGCTTACTGGATCCCTCGAGACTATCCTCGAGAGCCACCAATGTCATTCGTAAATCCAACACCAGACATGGCCATCCGCAAAGGACCCAATGTCGATCCAAGCGGTGAAATCGGCGGAGACTACCTTGCAAGATGGCGGAGCAAACCCGAAGCATGCAACTTGCTCGATTTGATACATGATTGCCAGCACATGTTTGGCCGCGAGCCACCAGTGTACGCCAAGCCAAAGCCGACACCGGTTTATGCCACAGCTGCAACAGCGCAACAAAGATCTCAGCCATCCACACCTCAGCAGGCGAGCTCTTCCAACTCATTCGCTCAGCGGCCTGGTCATCCTATGCAACAAGCGGCTTCTCCAAGGTCACCGCTTAGCCCAGGAGGTGCTTCTTTCCAGGGTCCAAGCATGCATGACCCAAGACAGAAGCCACCACCACCCGCACCAGCACCAGCACCGGGAGGCGCTTCAAGCTCGCAAGATTCGACACAAAGCCAACAACATGCGCCTCACCGTCCACCGAAGCCGTCGTCTTCCCTGGGACCAGAAGGTAATTATGGCTATAGCCCGCGCAATTCATTGTCACACATCGACACATACAACTCTCCGGCGCCCTTACCTCCTCAAGGCATGCACTCGCCGCACCAGGCCGGTCCCGCACGCTTCAGTGACGACACGTACAGGCGGTCGTCAGCAGCTGGCTTTCATCCTTCACAGACCGCAACACCACCTCAAACAGCTCGGTATGCATCGCCAGGTGTCGGAGCGCCGCAACAATCTCGAGACTTTTCGCCTGCACCTGGACCGAATTGGCAATCGAATACGCATGAACATCCTGCCAGGCAGTCATCACAGCAATATCCACAGCATCAACAACATCAACAACACCAACAGCATCGCTCACAGACCATGCCATACCCAGCATCGGAATCGCATTCGAACAACGCGCCCCACAACGGCAGTCCAGCACCACAGAGGTACTCGCAACAGATGAGCCATTCATCACATCAGCATCAACATCAACATCAACATCAAAATGGACAAGGTGGACCACCTGTCCCTGGTCCACACCCTTACCAAGGACATCCTGGCAACGCAGCCCCTGCACCCAGCGCGAACGGATATCGCAATTCCCCAGCACCCGTGACCGCACCGAAGCCCAAAGGCATCAACCTTCTCGACGACGAAGACACGCCGGCCGGCTTTTCCGACTTTGCCGCCAACCCATCGAGCTCTTCCGCTTCCTCTGGCCCAGGCGGATCAACTGCACCTCCTCCCCCACGACCGATCAATCCTGAGCTGCTAGCACTCCACGACCGAGTCTATGCCAAGATCACCACTCGCCTCGACACCCTCGCAAGCACGCTCCAATCCTCCAACGCACGCCTTGAACTTCTTTCTACCGACCTCGACCGCGGCCTACCTGCGATTCAAGACGAAATGGCGCGCCTCAAAGCCGTTCGTGATGTCTGCCTTGCCACCGGAGATCGGCTGGATGCCTCCGTTGCCGAAATCACCGAATCAGTCCGAGGGCTGCAGACGCGAGAAGATCCCGATCCCGATAGTATGGTGCTGGCGACGAGCATCGTGGGCAATCAGTTGGTCGATTTGGTGGCGGAAGACAATGCGATTGAAGATACGCTCTATCATCTGGGTAGAGCGCTGAATGCGGAGAGGATCGATTTGGATCGGTTTTTGAAGCAGACGAGGATGTTGGCTAGGGAACAGTTCATGAAGAGAGCGTTGGCGATGAAGATCAGTGAAGGTATGGGGTGGGCGTGATGCTTTTGCGCTTTGTAGTTCATCATTGATTTTACAATGTCATCGTAAGCAATGTGTCAATCGGTGTTGCAACAGCCAAGATGTACTATTTGTGATTGAGATAGGATGTGGTCGACTCCAGATGGCCATCGAGACCGATTTGAGCCTTTGGGTCAACTGAGAATAGCTGTGGAAGTGTTGGTTGAGACGCGAGTGTGATGTGATTTACGCCGTGACTTAGCGCGGGTGGGGAGAAGCGCGTTCCTGAGGCTCCAAAAAAAAAAGTGTTGGTGTGGAGGCTTGAACGCAGCATCTTGCCTGTCTTGAAGGTGCTTGCCTTCACTCAGCCTCCTGTCAAGAAAAGCTTAGCCTCTTAACATCAGCATCCCCATCACTTCCTCCTTCAGCCCGAGTACCTTTCAAGGGCCTCATCGATTCCGGTGCCACGATGCCACCTGCAGCCAAACGCAAGCGCACGAGCGCCGCTGCTAACGAGGCCGTTGCCTCAACTTCCTACACCACATCTCAAGCGGCTTCTACTTCTGCCAGCACCTCTCGCCATCTTCCTCGAGGGACTTTGCATCTTTCACCGCTTCCCACGCGCTCTCCGACATCAGATCTCGAACCATACATCGACGCACTTGACCGAGTCACCGCCAAAGATGGCCAAATTTTTGATGCAGAGGCCTACCACATGTGGTCGTCGCTCATCGCTCGTTGGCGTGACAAATGTCAAACCGAAAAAGACAGAGCGTTGGCTTCGTTCGATTCCCAGCTGACAGAGTACGATCAGATGTTGGGAAAGCTAAGGACACTGGAGCAGCCGGCTGCACACCCTCGGTCTGCCTCTGTGTTGCAAGAAGTCTCGGCACCGGCCCAACTCACCACATCCCCCACAACAAGGCTCTTGGATGCAACTGGTCAAAGGCACGCCTCCAAACCAACAGCGTGCACAAGCTGCCCGATTTGCCGCATCCAAGCGGACCAGATTCTGGCGCTGAAAGCTCAAGTAGAAGCACACGAAAAGGAACGTCAATCTTGGAAAGCTTTCAAAACGTGGTGGCTCGACTCTCTGACGAAAAAGGAGAAGAAACGCGATAAAAATACCAGACTAAGGCGCCGCGCACCACTTTCCTCTGCTGCAACGACGGAGCGTAGTGCTGGTGAAGCGAGAAAAGGAACACCGAGAGAAAGGGACGGTGAGGGAGAGGATAGGACGTTGCAAGCGGTAGTGGCGAGGCTTGATGAGGGAACAAGAGCTGTTTGGGCGAACGCGGGCATAATTGCGCCTCTCAACAACGATTCGAGCACAAGCAGGGCCAGAGAAGGCGAAGAGGTAACAGGCGAAAGTGCAGGTCAGCAAAGTGAGCAGACGCTACCATTGCAATTGCATGCTGTGTTGCCTTCTGCACCGCAACCTTCAGTGCAACACCAAGTTGTACCGGCACCTCGAACGCCTCGGACCCCAGTCGGTGCTGCGGCTGCTGCCACTCCCACTTCCACCACCGCCGCTGCCGCTCCTGCTGCTGCGACAGCTTCCACTTCCCCTTCCGCGCGAAGACCTCGTGCAGCCGGCACAACTTCAACCCCCACCACACGCACCCCCGCTGCGCATCGCGACATCGGCCACGTCGACTCCACCCCCATCCGCTCGCGCCTCGCCCGTCGCACAATGCTGGCACACGACTGTCCCGATTGCGCCCTCTTCTATTCGCACTTCAACGACCTTCCTCCCACCAACGCCGGTGGTGCTGGTGCGGGTGCGGGCGAGAGACAGGGCGACCGCGAACGCACAGCTTGCTCCCGACACCGCACAACCTACCAAAGAGCCACAACGCCAGACGGGTACTGGAATATCGGCTTCCCCACCACCCAAGAGGCCGACGAGATGAATGAGGCTGCTAGGCGCAAGAGGGCTCAGCAGTGAGTGGGGGAACGTATTGCACACGCCTCAAGTTGAATCAAGCGCATTCTGTCTCGTGAAACTATGTCTGAGTTGAGTTCCACCTAACTTATGTGGGTTGGCATTGTCATTGCGTAGCAGTGCAGCGTATGTGTGAAAGATTGTACTCCCTAGTGCATGCCGACCCCTCTCCAAGAATCACCCCTGGGTTTGCTTTCACAAAAATCCACTCTCCTGCAACAACCTTGCAATCTTCTCATCCTCCCTCTCCCTCGGTTCCAATGCTAGACTCTGCTCGTACAAATCATCCGCACTCCTAGCATCGACCAAGTTTGCCTCGATGTACTTCTCCAATGCGGGGACAACATTCAAGTTGTACGGGGTGGATTGGTGGATCGTGATCTCCCTGATGACTTCTGCTGTTTTTTGTCGCTTACCGAAATTGATCAGCTGATCGTTTTCTTTGAGTCTGTCTCGGTTGCCGTCTTCGATGAACGTCAAATCGCCCAGGTATCGACCAAGGAAGGGTACGCAAGGTGGGTTGAGCTTGTGGATCGTTTCTCTATAGTTGGCCCAATTTCGACTGGCCGACATGAGGGTCTCTAACGACTCAAAGACCACCACATGTTTCTGAGAAACGGCATCCCACGTTCGACGCAATCGATGAACAGGAGCAGTAGAAAGAGCTGAAACGATCGCCCACATTCCGGAAAAGTTGTTGAGCGCTCGACAACGGTCTGCGATACTGATGAAATGTTTGATCAGCGCAGCTCTCTTCTTGAGGTCTTCTTGCTGAAGGATGGTTTCGGCTACCCAAGCAGAGATACGATTGTGCGTGTTGATGCTTTCCATGATACCCTTGGCGTGAATGTCGTTCCCAGGTTTGGTCCATTTGAGACCCAAGCACTCGGCAGGTTTGACAGCGTTGTACAAGCGGCTCTCGATCAATGTCAATTGACGTGCAAGCTCCAAGGGGTCAATTTCGAGGAACTTGAGCTTCTTGAGATTCTTTGGCAAGATCGAGGGAGGCGCAGAGATGGGCAACACCATCTTGCGTTGCACCTGTTCACCATCACCTTGCCTCCTCTCCACCAACCTTTGCAGGTGTTGCGAGGGAGCCTTCATTGATGCCGCCTCGCCCATCTCTTCAATCGCGAACCTCTTGACTTGATCCAGGTAGGGCTCGTCTTCACCCTCGTAGAAGTGCATTTCGAGCCACATCTTGAGCACGTTGAAGACACGCAGTCGGATAGGGATTTGCTTCTTCTCCGTCCACAACGCCAGCTCTTCCTCATTGAGATCTTCGGGCGGGAGGATTCGGAATCGTTGCGCCAAGAGATCCAGCAGTGTCTGCGTAGTCGTGAACGAGCGGTAGGTCATAAGGAACGTGTTGTTGAACGAAGCGTCGAACGAGTTGTGCATCGTCAGTCGAGCGAGCAACGCTTCGAGCGTAGCACCTTTGACTGAGCCATCCTGTGCAATGACGATGTCGTCGCCCATGTAATCTGGCTCGAGGAACCAAGGCACTTCGTCTTCTCTGCGCCTGGCCAACGTCGATGCGGTATTGCCTGGAGCTGCACTAGCCTCGCTGTCCTGAGTCATGCTGTGTGACAACGGTGCGTCATCGCCCAACAACCTGCGCAGCTTACCGCTGCCAACTCGAGCAGACTCGCCATCCTCGTCGATGCTGCCTGTGGCATGGCCGTCGACCATAGTGCCTCGCCGGCTCAGCAGCCTACCTGTCGAATCAGTGTAGGATTGCATGGAGCGCACAGATCCACCCGTCGTGACCGAAGTAGAGCGCTGTCGGTAGCTGCTGGCTGCCTGTGTCGAGCCAATACGGCCAGAAGGAGCCAGACTTGTGACGGGCGAGTTGGATGCGGAACCCATGGTGGCACGGCTTCCTGACCTAGTTCTTGGTCCGTTAGGCACAGCAATGCCAGGACCTAGGTACATAAATTCGGCTTCTTCCTCCGCTTCGTCGCCATCGTTCCTACCGTAGCGTGCCATCTCCTCGACCTCTTCATGCAGACCGTTACTAGTCGTGTTGACTTTACGAGAGAAGACTCCAGTCGAGGGCATGGTGATGCCATCCTCCGAACCGTACACGGAGGCACGAGCACCCAGGAAGGGCGATGCATCCTTGAGCTGCTCTTCCGCTACCTTTGCGAGGTCCTCGAGCGTCTTGAGGACCGCCGAGGAGATCTTGACTAGCTTGACAGCGTGCTTCTGTGCGGTATATCCCTTCGTCGTCGTTGTTGAGTCCGACTTCATGTTGGTGGAGGGAAGCTGCTCTTGCAGGGCCAAAAAGAGAAGACAAGAAGCGTCGTAGGCAGCCTGCTTAAGCACTACGAATCTGCGCATGAGGTCGCGCGCCTTGGCTGCATTGGCAGTGTTGCGTTCATTAATTGGCGACGTCCTGGCGTCCTTGACATTGGGTCCATCGACATCCAGACCAGAAGCAAGATCAATGCTTTCGATGGTGCTTTCGAGGGCACCGAATCGTGAGAGCAGAGATGACGCAACTGCCACCACGCCGTTGCCGGTCTTTTCGTTCACCAAAGCCTCCTTCGCTGCGTCAAGTCGTGACATGGACTGCTGCAACTGTTTCAACATCTGAGCATCGAGGCGCTTCTCCGGGATACGTCGCAAAGTAAGGACACCGCGTACCACGGCCGACTCTGCATCTCTGCGCTGATCGAACGGATTGCTGCTCCTTGTACCTTTGCTGTTGGCCTTGATCAGGCCGACCTCGTATTTCGAAGGCAGGACGAATCCGTTGCCGAGCCATCCCGCAGCCATACCGCTACCGAACGAAGTCGGCCCCACACCGTTAAGACCCAAATCGCTCTCAAAGCTACCTTCCACACGTCGCAGCCATCCTCGGCTCTGCGGCGCACCGAGTGCGGTGCTTCTTGACTTCTCAGCCTCTGTGCTGAGGCTCTGAAGCGTGCGCATGAGCTCCAGCGCGTCTTCCCGCAAGCGCTGTCGACACTGGTACAGCTTAGAAAAGACATCTGCATCAAGATCCGTCATGGTGCTCTCCATGCCAGAGGTGGGCGAAGAAGCAAGCGTGACCGTGTGATCGATGACTTGACGCGAGGAGAGCACGAGCTTTGAAACGACCGCATTGAGCTTGCGGCCGATGGGATGCAGACCGCTAGGAATGGGTGCCAGCGAGTCCTTTGGGTTGGCGCCGACGAGGTGCAATGACGCCGTGTCTGAGGTGTTTGACGAGGTGTAGAGCATGTTCAAGACCTTGGAGTAGGTGTTGAGATCCATGTCGTTAGCTGCAGTCGGAGAAGTTGGCAACGATGAGCGGGCACCAGCTGCCGCAGCACTCGTGGAAACGAGCTTGGAGATCGAAGCCAAGTCGCTGCTGGACAGAGACAGGGAGCCTGTTGCGTACAACACTTCTCTGATGGCAGCAACGACGCTTGCAGTGGCATGTGCCAATCGTGGCAGGTACACTCCCGAAGCAGGGCTCCAAAGCGGCCCATCCGACTCTGCCAGACCATTGGTACCAATCTGCTCAGTAGCGATGGTTGCCAGCTGTCGAATGACTTCATTGGCACGACGAACGAGCTGACTGACAGGTCGCACTTGCGGCGGTGACATAACTTTCTGCAGCTCGTAGGCGGCTGACTCTTCTTGCAGCAGCGGGAGTGGAGCAATTTTGGGCGGAGAGAGGACGGGATGGTGAGCGAAAGCTGCACTGCCTGTCCGGTTTGCATCCGCCATTTTGGGCGGTTTGCCTGGCAGACGAGGGTTCATATCACCGTCCAAATCTGACTCGTCCGAGTCGATGTTGAGCGCCACGATGCCTTGTGTGACATCACGTCCACCGTTGCTTTGGTCGACGCTTCCGGCTGAGGGCCCTGCGGACTGCCTCGGCGACCGACTTCGAGGGGTGATATTTGAGAGGATAGTGAGCTTGGTCTTCGCATCTGCAAAGTTCCAGCGGATCTCGCCGGTGGAGCGATGAACGTAGAAGAAGTACTTTTCATCATCCGTGAGTCGCAATCGCCAAGGTTTCGGCACTGTGATCGGATCCGGCGCGCGGTCGGCTGTGTTGCTGGTGGGCGCTCGAACAGGCGCAGTGCCGTTGTTGAAGATGGCGGTGTTGCTGCTGTTTGCCGACGATGGACGCGATTCACCGCTGGTTCCCAGGGAAGTGCGGCCGCTGCGGTCGGTGGGGCCGAGGTGGTTCGAGTCGTACATATCCTTGGGAGAGTCAGCTGAGCTGTTTTGACCAGATGACGAAGTCCCACGGAGCATAGGCTGAGGTTGCAAGCGACTCGACGAGGCCTCGGTAGCGTTCGCCTGCGACACAACGACATTGGCCGGCAATTGCGAAGATGTAGCGCCGGTGTGAGTATTATAGAAGACAGTTTGCCCACGCTGCGAGGTCTTTTGAACCCACGCATCTGCGCTAGAGAGGTTGGCTTGCGAGCCTGTGGCAGCTCTGGGTCGTGCAGCAGCAGCGGCGGCGGCCAAGAAAGGAGATAAGGTTGAGCTGGTTTCCATCGGGTTCGAGACGGACGCGGCCCTGGCTCTCTCACGCTCGAGCGCGAGTTGCTGCTCTGAAAGGCCAGCGGAGTTGGCTGATCGAGGATAGCCGGGCACACCGACTTGGCCATTGGTTGCCGCGAGATTTGCTGAAGTGGTTGACGTGCGTCCGTACGGAGCGGAATCATTTTGACGAACGACTGGTGTGTGGGCAAGCTGCGACTCATTGGGATCAAACATACGTCTGCGAGGGTCGAGCATTGCAGCTTCAGCTAGTTGGCTGAAAGCGTCACTGTTGCCGATCCCGTCCCCCTTTATCAGCGCTTGCAAGCCGTCGAAACCGGCTCCGAAACCGAGGCGTGAAAACGTATCGGAGTCCGATGATTGCTGACCGGAGAGGCCCAAGCTGTACTGAGCGTGCATCTGTGCGTGCGCCATGAGCTCCATTTCAGCTTCCTGATCCGAGATAGGCTCGACATAGTTGGAGGGGAACCAGCCTCGTACTTGGTTGTCCAACAAACCGTCCCACCATCCCGATTCAAGCTGTGTGAGGACTTCGATGAGTGCGCCTTTGGGGAAGGAGAGCGAGCTCGCGTCATTCGACTCAAAATCGTACAGCGCGCGAACGAAAAAGGATGGTGGCTCGTCGGATTCATCGCCTGTGCTAGGAGCTGTGTCGTCTCCGTTGGACGGATACGCGAGTCGTCCTTGCGATTGGAGATGTTGGGTATAGGCGGCATCCCTGCCGTAGCCCGCTGTCGAAGTTGATGCCATGGTGGAGCGGAAGGTCAAGCTACTTGCTCAAGAGCGTGGGATTGCTGAGTAGAAGCGGAAGAGGTGCCTGGGAAAGCTTTCCGCAAAGGTGTCCAAAGATACTGATCTAGGGACGATCCGCTTGGTGAGAGCGGGAGAGTTGGCGAAGTAGAGATGCGGAAGCCGAGGCCATCGATGCAGTGTTGTATGTGATGACGGCGATGATGATGATGATAATGTTGGAAGAGTGGGTGGAAGACACTGTCGGAGATGATCGATTAAGACAACTCGCACAGGATGCGCCTGCAACGGGCTAAAACGTTTCGAGAAAGCCGGTTGCCAAGCCAAGTCGCACAAATGAAGAAGGTTTGCAGTCAAGCGCAGCGAAGCGTGACCGTTCAAAGACAGTTCGGTAATTTGAGAAGCGTTCGAAGATAGGGCGCAAAAATGAGAGCGAGGCAAGCAAGTGGGGGAGCGGCGGTAACAGGGCGGGTCCCGTCGAGTTAGTTCAGTGGTACAGAGCAAGCAACGTGCGGTCCGAGATTGCTTCCGAGGACGAAATTGAAAGGCGAGGTACACCGGGCGGGTGGGTATATCTTGTCGACGCTGCTGCTGCTGGTGGTGGTGGTGTTGGTGGTGCAGATGATGGTGGTGATCCGTCGTGATGTCTTCCAAGGAACAAAGGAAAGGCTAGTCTGATGAGCGTTGTGACAAGGGTCCTCTGTGTTTGATTTCGACTTTTCGAGATTTTTAGAGTCAGAGTGTGTCAAAAGAGAGGAGAAATGCCGAATTTGGGCTTGGCTTGTTGCGCGTGTGTGTTGTGCTTTGTGTTGCGTGTGTGTGTGCGTGCGTGCACTCGTTAGCGTGGTACCTTAGCCGCAGAAGAGCAAGCAACAACAGCAACACTGCAGAATACGCGCTTTAGACGCTTTTCGACTTCTTCCTCTTCAGGCACCTCACAGAGCTGCCTTACTAGGGTGTGACAGTCACTGAGCAAACAATTTGATGCGTGCGCAAGGCGATTGCTCGTTTGACTTGTGTCTTGACCGCAGCTGTGTGTATATGCGTGTGTTAGCGTGCGTGCGTGCGGTTGTTCAGTCGGCACCACCGTTGTTCACTCTTTATTTTTTCCTCATTTGTTTCAAGCGGCAGAAAGGGAACCAGACGAAGAAAGGAAGCACCGCAGATCATCGTCGCCTTTGCTCTAAACCGGCTCGCGGGGTAAAGCTAGCGAACAAGCCCTTTTGTGTGGTTGAGTTGGAAATCAGTGCATAAACCGAGAACAAATTGCTAATTTATCCAGCAGGAGCACGCTCTGTTTTTACCTCGAGCGACCACGAAACAGAGCTTTGCCGGCTGCCATCCTCTCCCACCATACTCTGCAGAGCGGGTTGGAGTGGGGTTCTGCTGCATTGCCAGCAAGAAACACTATCGAGCGATCGACTAGGTGCGATTGAAGTACGCCCACCTAGCATCACAAACCCAATCATGCTCCTCTAAGGTCGGCATCAGATCTGATTGCTAAACTGCGCGTATTGATCCTATGCAACTCGTCCAATCGGCGATCAGGTGCATGGCAGGAAAGCATCCATCGCAACACAAGGTCGGCTTGCATCCAGTGACGAGGACACGGCAGATCATAGACAATGGTTGAGTTGGGTAGAGCCAACCCCGCTTCCGGCTTCTCGAAGCCACTCCTCAGCTCAGTGAAACATGACGCAGAGCTGAGATCAAATTCGCGTTTCGCAAGACCCGAAAAAGACACTCACCACCACACACGACACGGCAATTCGCGGTCTCATCATGTACCGACAGAATGCAACACAGACGCCGCTCTCTCCTTCAGAGCGCTCACTGAAAAGCGAGGGTATCCCCCAACGCCATCGCTTGCAGCAGATGACTGACGAGCGATCACAGTCTGGCATCGATGGTGCTAAGTTGTTCTGATTAAGCATGATGTCGGTGACAATGAGCGCAAGATGGAGATCAATTTGTACGCCTCGAGGAGTGTCACGCTGCTAAGCTTTTAAGCATCCTCGCCATCCTCCACAGTAGCCGTCTTAGCCGCTGCTGCCGGCACCTCATCCTTCGCTACCTCACCCGCTGTGGCCTCTCCTCCTCCCTCCTGCTGCTGCTGTTGGCTCTGATGTTGTTGGACTTGCGCCTGTGCCATGGCCTGCAACTGTGCTCTCGCTTGCATCAGCATAGCTGCCTGCTGGGGTGGCATGTTAGGTGGCAGAGGGCCTTGCATCAACGCTTGCAATTGGGCAGGGTGGATTTGCAATCCGTTGGGTAGAGTTACCAATGCGTCGGGTCCACTTCCTGTCATTGGCAAGCTGATTCCGGGACCGTTTGCGCCGGGAGGGGGTCCACCGGGAGCACCAGGAGGTGGTGGACCCATCATTGCGCCGCCTTGTTGAGGTCCACCGGGTCCACCTGGTCCACCAGCGATTTCGATCTTCGTCCCTGGTGGGGTGACCAAAGGGGGCAATTCCACGGTGGGTTTAGGAACCGGTTTGCCTTCATCTTCCAACTTCTTCACCTCTGCGGCTCTCTGTCGTTGGATGTCGTAGTAAATCTCTTTGTGTTTCAGATGCGCAACCATTTCGCTTGCTGTGGGGAAGATCAACTGTCCCCATCCTTCCCTGAATGTGTTTGCCTCCGAGACCACATCGAGAATCTCGGCTTCGAGCTCCTTTTCAGCCAAAGCGAAGCGAGCATTTGTCTCGTCGCCGATCGAACCTTTTTGCA
The DNA here is from genome assembly GCA_001736125.1 of Pseudozyma tsukubaensis. Taxonomy (NCBI): domain Eukaryota; kingdom Fungi; phylum Basidiomycota; class Ustilaginomycetes; order Ustilaginales; family Ustilaginaceae; genus Pseudozyma; species Pseudozyma tsukubaensis. The sequence continues at coordinate 59,185 of MAIP01000073.1, read as the reverse complement.
GAAGAGCCTGGAGGGCTTGCTTGTCGTCTCGCATACGCATGATGCGTCGCACGTCGGTCATAGCACGGTTGAGCAGCGCCGCTTTGAGCACTTCCTCCGGTGCTGGTGGATCGGCAGCAACGAGTGTCTGGTAGATGTCGCGCGCTTCATGGCCTTCTGGGAACCACGGCTGGTAAGATTTCGCCAAGTTGAGCGCTGATCGTCGTCGGTAGATGCGAGAGAAGACCAACATCGACACCACCAAAGTGGCGACATAGCCGATAGGAACAAAGACTGAGACGGCCATCTTGGTTGCTTATGAAGTCGCTGTTGTGCCGTTTGCGCGGATGCTTGGACGTCGTGGATACCGTCGTGAACAATTATCAAGGCCTTGCAGTGTTCGAGACTAGCTTGGACTGGTCGCCTAGTATGCTCTGAGCAGTCTGTGGACGATGCGACAGCTCTTGCTGTGGTGGCCGTGGAGGGAAAGCGTGCCGAAGTACGCTCTTGTGCTTTGTCAACCGTCTCCTTTTGGGTGGTAGGTTGGTTGACAGAAAGATGAAAGGCAAGAATGAAAGCGAGGCCCTTGCAGATTCCATTCAGTCAAAGTTGGCTCGAGTGTTGCAGCTCGCACCTCTCCGCACAGAAAATTGGACCGTGTGACACGACGACAGCAACGCCTGCACACATTTACTTTTCTTCTTCTCGCGCGGCAGCTTAAAATTTACACGTGTCACGCCAAGGCAGCAAGCCGTTTTTTATTTCCAGCGCACTTTGTCGTCAGGAAGAATCTAACATCGGTAGGTCGAAAACTTGGCATCGGCAGCCAGCGAGTAACATGTGCTCTCGAATCGAGAGAAGAAACTTCGCTTCACCACAAGGACCTGTGTAGAATGCGAAAGAGAATCAAGACTGGCGAAAGCGCTAGTAATACAAATGCAAGTGCGAAGAAGACAAGAGAATGCTTGTAGAATGAGTGTTTGAGTGGTTGTGTTGGGGTCAAGTTGACCTCGTAGGTGTAGTGTTGTTTGGAAGGAAGGATCTAAGCTTTACCACGTCCAGATCCTGCAGCAGCCGCTTCCTTCTTCATCTTGATCAGAGATTCGAGCTCGTTGCAGACTTCAGTCATGCTCGGACGATTCTTGGGCGTCTGATCCCACATACGATCCAGTAAGTCGACGATCTCGCCACCAAATTGACGCCGAATGAACCCAGTGTAAGGGCGTTGGCGTTTTTGACCCACGTCTTGGTAAATCTGATGCTCGTTCATGCCTTGGAACGGATACTTTTTCTCGGGCTGATGCCATTGCAAAGCCTCCCAGAAGGTCATAGCAGCCGACCAGACATCGACTTTCTCGTTGTAATGCGGCTTCGGCACCCACAATTCCACCGCTTGCCAGTTGACTGTGCCGACGAGCGAGCGCATCATGGACCGTGAAGTATTCTTGACACGAGCCAGGCCAAAGTCATTAATCTTGGCCGTCCTGCGACGAGTGATCAGCACATTCGTCGACTTGCAATCACGGTGGATGATGGCAGGAGTACGCGTGTGCAGGTACTCCAAGCCACGCGCTGTCTCGAGCAAGATGCGGAACACCTCGGCATCACTTGGCGCTGCGGTATTCCGAATGTAATCGAACAGATCGCCATTGGAGCAAAGCTCGCTGACAATCATGCAAGGCACATGTCTTGGATCTTCGGGAATACTGACACCGATAAAGCGCACGATGTTCTCGTGACGCAGATCTCGAAGCAGACTGAGCTCCTTGATGTCCATCTCTGTGAGCTGATCGCGGATATCGGCGATAGCCACCTTGTTGACCCTCGTCTTGGAGATTCGATATTTGCCCACGTAGACATCCTTGAATCCGCCCGAGCCGATCTTTTCGAGCTTTTCCAGCTTGGAAGGTGCGATCTCCTTGTCAGTGAGATTGAGACTTTCGAGGTCCAGGCCATTGAGCTCGTCCACGCCATCGCCTGCTTGAGGTGGATTGCCCTCGATGTTGTTGGTGGTGAGAGGCGGTGTCGGCAATTTGTCCGACGAGACCGCTTTGCCGCGGACGCGGAGCAGCAGTGGCTGATCACTGTCGGTAGCCTCGTGATGTGCATTGTTGGAAGCCCGAGTATTGCGTCTCCGGGTGGGCGTCCTAGCTGCAGCCTTGTCATTATCGTCTTGAGCTGTAGCAGTGGTTGTTGAGATATCCGAGCGGGTGTCATCTCCCGCTCCATCCCCATCCTCTTCTGTCATGTCTCGAAGCGTGCCTCCACTTTGGTCGGCATCATCATCAGAGCCTTCCTCGGCTGCAGCTTCAAGTTCGGTAAGATGATGCCACTGCAATAGCTTCTGGATGAGATTGGCCTTCTTGTCGTCCTCGTCGACGTCGATCTCGCGATGCAGGCACAAGTGTTCCAGTTCCGACTTTCGCAGTCGTGAGAGCGTAGTCGCTGTAGGCTGCATCATGGCGTTATCGAGGCTCTCGGACGGAGTGGTGTCGCTCTCGGGGGACTCGATCTGACGCTGTCGACCGCAATTCCGCGAAAATGCATCGTTCGCGTGGGCAACAGTCGCTTCAGAGGCACTCTCCATGTCAACATCGTCCATCTGATCGTGGTCGGGTGAGGCAGCACCGCTTTCCTGACGAGATGAGTCCGCCACCAGACGTAGCTTGCCATTTCGAAGCTTACGAAACTTGGTCGGCGTAGGCGCATCATCATCCGAGGTAGCCATGTTCTCATCCTCCCCAACGTCTTGCACCACCTGCGACTCGACCTCGAGCTCTGATACCTCTTCGAGGGAGGCGCTGCGGCTGCGCGGATGATGCGATGATAAGCTAGCGTCTGAATCGCCTGTCGCTTGCCTGGAACGCAGTGTTCTCCGTCCACCCCTCTGCTTCGCGCCTGCATGATCGTCCTCGCTCGGCGAGTGAGTGGATGAGCCATGAAGAGCAGCAACGACGGCCTCGCTATCGCTTGACAGGTCTTCCATCCACTCGTCTTCAGCTTGAGTGCTGTTGTTATTGAGAGGCGATGCGTTGAACTTGACCGCCTTTTTGCCACGCTGCGATCGACGGTTGCCGAGCTTGGGTGTAGCCATCGGATCTGCCTTGACCGACCCTGCATCGGAAGTGCCAAAGCCACGTGCAGCGCCCCTCATCCTCGTTGGCATGCCTAGAGTGAGACGCGCGGTACGAGATCGTGTTCGTACCGGCGACGAGGCAACAAAGACATTATGCTGATGCCGTTGGACGAAGGGCGAGAAGGATGTATTGGAAGCGCGCGAGCTGCGACCTCCAAAGATGGAGGACGAGGTGGAAGCTGACATGGCCTCGGAGCCATTGGCTAATCGCAAGCGACGTCCGATGGCGCCCCTGAGACTCGTCTTGTCACGCAACTGGCGACGTGGTGCCTGATTCTGCTTGGTTGGCTCTAATTCGTCAAACGTCGATGAGTCCATGCGGCGGAGAGCGCCTCTTTTGACAACATGAGCTTGTAAAGCCTTATTGCTGCCCCGTCTTGCACGGTTCGCGAGTTGCGGCTCGGCTTCGGTCTCCTCACCTCCTGCCTCATTGGATGCGTCGCTCAGGCTTGCGTCGTGATCGTCTTCCGCTGAGTTAGATGCGGAAGCACGATTGGATCGACGGCCGAGGCGATTCGACGGGTTACGGCCCAACGATGAGCTTGTGAAGAGATTACCGTTCTGATCTGCATCTTGGTCAAAGACGTCTTGAGCTCGTCGGTAGTATGTGTCGTGAGAGCCGGATGCTGCACGTTGTTGTCGTCGGCTTGGTCCTGAAGCTTGGCGATGGCCGGACAAGGATCGATCGAGTCGCGATCTGCAAGTGATGATTTGATTGACAAGATCCTGCTTGGTTAAGAGCTCAAGCTCAGCCTCGTTGGGGGAAGTATCCCAAGCACCAGCTGTGTGACAAAGCTGAATGAGATCATCTTTGCGCAAACGATGTAGCTGCCACGTTGGTGCGGACGAGACAAGGCGGGCATTCTCTGCATCTTCGTCGTCCATTTCCACGCTCGCATTGCTGCTGTGATCCGAGTCGGGCACAAAGACAGAGCTGGCCGATCGATGAGAGCGTGTGCGTGATGAGGGCTCGTCTGCGTTACCTGAAACGTGGTTGCTGCTTTGTCTGCTCATGGATTGAGAATGTGATCTGCTCAACTTCTGGAAACCAAGACCGACAGGAAAGCTGTCCTCCAAGGACATGCCATCAAGAGTCCGATAGAGCGAGTTCCGACTTGATCGTCGGGTCTGAATGGCGGGACGAGGCTGTAATGCCGCTTTTGTCTCTTCCGTCCTCGACGTGGGTGCACGCGAAGTGGTTGGCGAGACAGATAGGACAGACGACCAGTCGGAGAGCTCACTGGCTGATGAGGATGCTCTTTCGCGAGGGATGTGCGGAGATGCAATGATGTCCACGGGCTTGTTGTTTCTGGAGCGAGACCGGAGTGAGCCGGTGCGGCTGAGTCCGGAAGGAAGAGAGGGACCACCTGGATGCCGGCCGTCTTGACCATCCAGACTACCGGAGGATCTGTCACTGTGCTTACCAGTGTTGGCGCTCACACCCAGCTGGTTGCGAGCGCCCTTCTTGCGCTTGAGTCCAGCACGGATCTGTGCGGACTGCATGGCGACTGGAGGTGGTACGACCAGCGGAAGCTCGACGAAGCAAGAGAGCTGATTCGAGAGCAAGGGTGAGCCAGAGCGTGCGGAGCTACCATGCGCAAGCCTGGCACGAAGAACTGAGCGCCTTGTACGATCGGCAGTGAGATTGTGTGGTTGAACGCCAAGCAATTTGACGTCATTCGAAGCGGCTGAAGGGTCGTCGAGTTGGTTCTGATGAACTGGAGAGAGAGCTACGCGCGAACGACTCGCAGTCACCATGGCGTTGTCCGAGCGAAAGGGCGATGTAGAGGGACCGAAAAGGCGGTGAAATGATATGGCGAGATGCAAGTGGACAGCCGGAGCGTCCACACGAGGATGTGAGGCTTAGTGGGCACCGTACCCCATAATGGTGCGTGGTACTGATCCGCTTGTTGAATGCAGTGGAGACGAGAGCAGTGGAAATGAGAGACAGGAAGACCGAAGAAGAAGGAAACACTGGATACGAGGAGTCTGCGGAAGCGAGAGAATGCGAGGCCGATATCCAGGTCCCTGAGTTGACAAAGGCGGAATTGGGTGAGCGCAGTATTGAGTCCTGATCCCAGTTTCGACCGCAGCTGGAGACGTAGCGAAGTCGAAGGAATGAAGTTGGCAGGACTGATGCAGCTCGGTTGTATGCGTTGTTCCGATCCCAGTACTTTGCGAGTTGCAGATATGAAGTAAAGACGAAGAGTTGCTAGTAGCCGGCTACGAATGCAGATCGTGTGTAGAGGTGAATCAAGACTTGGAAATGCGAATTGTGATGAGAAGACGATGATTACGATGCTCAAAGTGTGACGATTGCAGAGAGTGAAGCAGTAAGGTAGAGTTCGAACGATGAGGAGCGAGAGAAGGCGATTGAGGAAGTGTGAATGTCAAAGGCAGGTGCGGGATGTGTTGGTCCTCTTCAAGATGCGGAGAAGCAAATAAGAGGGTTTTAGCGGAGTCAGTCAGTCAGTCAGTCAGTCCCGCTTAGCGGCACACAGCGGTACAGTAAGGTGAGCTTAAGGCTAGTCAACTCTGACTTTCTTGTGTCAACTTAGAGCAACACAGACAGTTAGACGCTTCAAAGCTCAGACTCAGCTTCTGTGGCCACCACGGGCTGGCTTGCCCGGACCTTTCTGTCTGCACAATAAACAAGGGTGGCAGAGACAGAGGAGCAGCCAGTTACAGTGAACTACCTTGCGCGTCAAAATCTAATTTATTTTTATTTATTTTTTGAGCTGAGTGTTGGACTGCGCTCCACTTTTTGTCCAACTGCATGCTGCAATGTGAATCGCAAGCGGATGCATTTGGCCGTGTGCTATTCTCGCCCGTTAAAGAACTGGCTGCGTGTTTATTGATGAGTTAAAAGCGCGTCGCGTAAAGTGCTCAAGGTTTAACCACAACTTAACATTGTTGGTTTTTTGCCTCGATTCTCCAGTCTCGCATCTCTCAGCAAATGACCGCCATCTACTCCTCCGAACGATACAGGCAAAGGTTCAGACAATGAGCTGGAAAGAACAAGAGACAGCGTTTCGGATAAGCATGCAATGTTGGGCTAAGGATACAGTATAAGATCGAGAATAAACGAGAGAGAGAGACTGAGCAGCGACACGAGAGAAAGACTACAAAGGAAAAGTTCGGTGTGCGAGAGTGTATAAGTGATTGTGCCAAAGCGATGAAATGAGAGGCCCGTGACAAGTTTGGAAGGTAGACCAATGGCCGCGCTGGAGACTAGCTCCGATGTTGCGCGGCCAGCTGGTATAGAGATGGATGGAATAAATGCAGAGAGGTGTGAGATGGAAAGGCTCTAAGCAGCAGCGCTGAACTCTTGGCCCTCGACACCGATGGAAGCCAACAAGCCATTGAGGTACTCCTGTGTGCTAGCATCGTTGCTGAGGTCGCCTTCGTGGAGCATTTGCTCAAAGCTATTGTTGCCAGAGTCCAGGCCGGTGTGCATGGCACCACCGCCCATCTTGCCGCCCATGTCGAAGCCAGCAGGTGAAAGCAGAGGCAACCCACTGGGCATGCTTCCAGGCACCATGAGTCCAAGAGCCGAATCACCGTGGCCAGCCATAGCCGCTGCAGCCGCCATACTGGCAGTGGTCATTGGGACACTGACATCCGACTGTGCGAAGGTCATGTCGAGAGGAGAAGGCAAGGCACCACCAAGAGGGTTGGTCTGACTAGCCCAGTGTCTCTCGAGACGCTCCTTCTGCAGTCTGGCGTCATCACCAGTGTTGAGGGGAGGGGGCTCGTGCAAGCCGGCGCCCATCTGCGGGAACGGTGTGATGGGAGTGTGCACAGCACGTTGCTGGATCATGCCCCAGGCAGCCGATGTCGGGCTAGCAGCAGGGGACAGTTGTGGGTGTGGGCTCAGCATGGCTCCGTTGGAAGTTCTCTGAGGGTTGAGATACGCAGGTGCAGGCGGAATCGAGACCATGAGGTTGGGCTTGTTCATCGACAGACCACGCTTGCGGAGCAGGGTGGGTGCCTGCAAGTTGTTTTCCGAGCCAGGTTGAGACTCTTGCTTGAAGCCAAAGCTGGGTTGAGGCGAAGGGTGCGTCTGGATGAGCGAGGGAGGTGGGTGGCCGTGGGCAAAGCCACGAGGAGGCGCACCGCCGTTCAGCATGTTGAGCTGAGGTTGCTGATGAGCCATGTGGTGACCGAAAGGAGGAGCAACACCGTTAGGGAAGGCAGCCGTCATTGGTGACAGACCGTGCGGGGCCATGTGCAGAGCTGCACCGGCCTGGTGCAAAGGCGAGGCCAGAGGAGCAGCTCGGCCAAGGGGCGAAGCACCGGATCCGACAGTAAGAAGCGAAACGGTGGGTGTGCCTGGGTTGGTGCCGAGCGACTCGACGCATTCGAGATCCCAAGCAACCACCAAGACGACATCTCCTACCTTGCTGCCAGGGCTGATACCAGAAGCAGCATCGTTTAACAACGCTGGTGCCGGCTCACGGCTGGCGGCGGCAGCGGCAGCACGAGCACTATCCTCGCTAGCCACGACCAACTCTTGAATGATGGTAACACCCGAGACGGCCATACCAAGCGCAGCGCGCTCACTTGGCTCCTTGCCGAACGACTGAAGCCCATCACGACCGCTGTACACATTGACCGGGTGATTGCGGCTGAGGAAGTCGGCCCAAAAGTCGGTAGCAAAGGGAGCCTGGTGGACCCAGCGGTGACGAAGATTGTTATTCGAGTTGTTGTTGGCGTCCAAAGGAGTGCGAGGAGAAGCGGGACCACTGGAGGTGCCGGAAATGGGGCTGAGAGAAGCGATGCTGCTATCACTTTCGCGACGCTGGTTGTTCTTGCTCTTAGTTGGTGTCGAAGTGGTGACATCGATGTCAGCGGCCTCAGTCGAGGCGTTGTTGGACGAGGCAGCTTCGCCGGATGCAGCGCCGGCACCAACAGTGCTGGTGGAGGTGGCCTCGACACCGTTTCTGCCCGAAATCTTTCGAGGAGGTTCAAGAGGCTCGACCAGCGACAAGACACGCTTGCCGTGTGAGTAGACTGTGGTCACCGAGGTGAGACGCAAGTCCTGTGCTGATGTCAACGAGAGCTGCGTGCTAAAGTGATCGTATCGTGGCATCATAACGTCGTGGCGAGGGATCGAGAGCGGCACGTGGACGTGGAGGAACTGGCATGGCATGCGATGGTACATCTCAGCCAGACGTGGGAAGCGGAAGTGACCGACACGCACCGAGTCAAGCGTCATCTGAGGCAGAGACGACTGGTTATTGGCGAAGGTGGTCATCGAGTTGCGGTCAAGGTTGGTGTAGACATGCTTCTCATCGCCCGTCGAGCAGTGAACCCACATGGAGAAGCTTGCAGGCAAGATAGGGCAAGGAACGTTGCCGCTGGTGTCCTTCATGCCGGTCTGCTGAGGAAGGTGAAGGTCATTCAAGCCAGAAGTGATGGAGTGGGTAGCCGACAGAGGTGGTGCGCCGGGCGAAAGCGGACTAGCAAGACCTTGACCGCCGGTAAGGCCTGGGGTATAAGGGGAGAGCAGGCCGCCAGCGTTGTCCATGGAGAGAAGGGGGTAAGCGCCACCGAGTCCGCCGTAGCCGTAGCCAGCCAGTGTTTGAGCGTACATCATGCCACCAGCAGGAATATAGAAATCTTCTTCGGTGGTGGGCTCAGCGATGAGCTGCTGGAATTCGGGATCGCCCTTGCGAATGTTCTTGAGGACCTGAATGTGACTCGAGACCTGCTTACGAGTTCGCACCTTGTTCGTCTTGCGCTCGATGTAGTCGGCGATGAGTTCGTTGCGACCACAGGGTTTGCCGTGTACCAGCACTTTTCGACGACCGAGTTTGGGGATGAGGCGAAGAGCTGAGGGAGGAAGAAAGAGAGCAAGTGAGAGAGGGAGAGAGCGGTCGCGAGCCAGCACGACGAATGAGCGAGCAAAGAGAAGTAGAGAGACGAGAACAGGGTATGATGGTGAGAAGGTAAGAATTAATGAGAAGGCAAAGAAGTGAAGAAGCAGACGAGGTCATAGTCAGCAAGCCAGTTCATCAGAGATTCAAGAACGAGTCTAGACGCCGCAATCAGGCGACGAATTCACGGACAGATTGTCTCCGCCAAATGCAGGTCTTCGAGCATTACAGCGATCCAGAGCCCTGCCCTTGGATCCGCTCTGCTTGTGTAGGACTCTATCATATGGGTCAACGAGGCAGCGACGGACTATGCAACGCTGAGACAGGAGACACGACAAGACCAGGCTCGGAGATGATGGTGCTCGGCGTTCTCCATCAGCGAATACAGCGAGAGCACGTCAAACAAATTTCCAATACAAAATCTCGAATTGCGCATTTCAGCCAAAAGCTGCACGCGCCGAATTCGGACTTTGGAATTTCACCGAGTCGCGTCTTTTTGCGTCTTTTTGTGGGGCTCTCTGCTTCGAGTCCAACAGCGCCAACCAAACGCTCATTCGCTTGCTTGCACCCGCCTATCTAAGCGCCAGTTCTACATGACGCAGCGCAATGCAGAGCTAAGGCGTAGAAAGCAGCATGATGCTTCGCTGTGAGCTCTAAGCTGTGCTGTGCGCCTTCTCCGAGTGTGCATATGCACTTGTACATCCGAAGCATGGACCCCGAACTTTGAAAGGTTAAGACGGACCACGAACTCGGAACGAAAATAAAACTTACCTTCCCAGAATGCAACTTCGACGTCATCGGGCCAGACATCTTGGTTCTTGCCGTTATTGGCGGCGTTGTTGTTGGTGCTGTTGCTATTGGTAGCTCCGACGTTGCCGTTAGCGTTCGATTTCGCCGGCTTTGCTTCGGATGCTCTCCTGGCAAGTGACGTCTGCGATTGTGCCCTTTGCATGGCATCCGACGTAGCACGTGGAGGAGCGCTCTTGGGAGGCTGTTCACTGCCAAAACTCGGCAAGCTCAAATTGGCGGTAAGGCTGGCAATATGAGCTGCTCGGTCAATGGACGTAAGCGAAAGACGACGGACGCGACTGGGCGAAGCGCTCGATTGTACCGAAGACGGTGTCTCAAGTCCGCCACCGACGCTGGAGCCCATAGAGAATTGAGGGTGCTGCTGGTAAGCGTACATGTTAGGAGGAGTTTGCTGAGGAAGGAAGCGTTGCTGTTGCGAGAACTGCTCGACACTTCGCTCCGGTGTAGCATCGACCTGAGAGGTGCGACGGCGCTTAGCGTCCTCCATGTTGCCTCCTGCGAGCGGAGTGGGAGTGGGGCTGTTGCTCGAAGACATGCTGACAGTGAGGCGAGGAGGCGACATAAGGAAGCCAGTTCCAGAGACGTCCTGCGAGTGGTTGGCCAAGCTGTTTGACATGTCCTGAGCAGCTGTGGTGTTGTAGGCAAAGGATCCGAATGCATCAACCGAAATGCTCATGCTCCTGGCGCCGACGTTGGCACCTGCGAGACTCGCATAATCGGTCAACGACGAGCTCGAGTCACTTGGCGTCATCAGAGGCTGGATACTGTGGCGACGACCTGAATTCGAGTCGGCACGAACATGCAGCATCGAGCCAAAGGCGCCGAGTGGCTGTGAAGTGGTAGGGCGCTTACACAGGAAAGCATAGCTGCCGTTGTGTCCGAAAGCCTGCTGCATATCGGCGTTCATGCGGTCAAAATCGAGAGCAGCTGCAAGCGACTGCGAATCACCGCTCATGTCCGCGTCCATGGCGCCAGGAACATTGTGAGCAAAGATCAGACTAGAGTCGTCCTTGGCGTCGATGCTCATGCTGGAGTCTTCGCGACTAGTGGCAGACACAAAGGCAGCGTTGGCAGCGTTGATCGAGGCTTGATGAAGGCTGAGACGGTCGTTGATATCGTGAGCGTGGTCTGCCATGTCGTTGTCTGGGGTATACAGAAGCGAAGAGGACGACGAGCTTGAGTTGGACGAGGTTGGTGAAGAGAATAGGTGGTGAAGGTCTCCTGTAGGAGAGCTGGAATGAGCAGTGGACATGTGCGCTTCGGCCTGCTTAGCAAGTAGAAGCTTGTGCTGAAGTTCGAACGTCGTGCAAAGCGATATTGCGGCGTTCTGAAAGCTCGAGCTGAGAGTTGAGTTGGCAGGATCTATTTGTGACGTAGGTGAGGTGAGAGCGCAGTGATGCAGATAGTGCTGTCAGAGATCAAGATCGGTCGAGGTTTTAGGCACTAGCTAAAGCAAGAGATTAGACGAGGATGCGAAAGGTCGATGAAAAAGAGCGTCGGTGCTACAGTGATGTTAAGCCAGAGAGGGATTAGAGGGATGTCAAGGAAGTGGGGAGTGGGTTTACGGAAGCTGGGACTAAGAGCAATTATAGCGTGCAGAGATAGGAAGTCGAGTGGTGGTCGGTAGAAAAGGACGTCGACAACGATGGAGGGGAGCAAGAAGCAAGGCGGGGAGAGCGGGGATAGATAGGGAAGGAGACAGGAAGGGGGATCGACAACAAGCATATGCCCTTATAAGGTGGAATGGACGTTGCCAGGATTGAGATTCAGATGCCTCGAGTAGAAACGACGATCATAACTTACCAGGCGGAGGGACGGTGTTGGCCTGCTTTGTCGTGTCTTGGAGGTGCTAGTCTGAGACTTGAGATCACTTAGCTAGACCAGGTACGAGCTGGGCTGTCCCGGAAGATGGACTGAAGAAGCAAGGGAGACAAGGCTGCCTGAGGCCAGGGATCAGAGTTGTTGTCGAAGCAGAGCGGTAAAATTCGTGTCACAAGCCTGGCCAAATGGTGGACAGATCGCTGCAGGGGCCAAATCCAGCTCGAGAGTGCAAGGGGAGGATGCAAGAGAGGCGGGAATTCGGATCGAGGCGTTCAGCAGGAGACTATCGCGATGGCAAAGAAGATGAAGGCGCAAGATGCTGCGACCAAGGAGGCTTGCAGGGATGAAGGGACGGCAGGACTGAAGGGTTCATAAGGCGAGAAATGCGGGGTGCAAGGGGTCACGTCAATGAATGCCATTTGCTTTTCGAAGAGTGCAGAGGAGCAAACAGACGCTTTCTTGCTCGCAGGCGTCTATCCCTCTATCACGGTCCCGTCAAGCCTTTTCGCATCAATAATGATCGGCAAATGAAGCAATCGCCCATCTTAAAACCCGCCGGAGTATTGCAAAGAGCTGATCAGCCCTTGGCCAAAGCCTCCTGTTCTCAGCCAATGGAGATCATGGAGAAATCCAGCTCGTTCTTGATCGTTCTGCAAAGCCAACGACTATCTGCTACGTGACCTGTCATTTGTTTCTCGCTTGGGTAGGCTAGCATGGCCGGCTACGGAAGCTTACAGCTGCACGCTGCCGACACAGGTAGGCAGCTGTCATCTGCAGTCTCTGTCTGGAGGTCAAGACAGGGAACAGAGATAGTAGCAGAACGCGAGATATCGAGGGTCCGTACCCCATTGATAGCATGGCGACGCCTAGCATGACATCGATGCAGGATGAATGAATCAATGCATCGAAGAGACGCCAGGGGTCTGGCTTGGGCATGACTTCGCAAAGGGGCTGAATGGCTGGCTGGCAGAGGCTGGCGAACAATTGACAGCTCAAGAAAATGAAAAGAAACAAATAATGAAAAACGAAATTGAAAATGGAAGCGAAGATGAGGGAAATGCAAGAGCGGGCTTCTCGCTTAAGCACCACTGCGTCGAGGCTGGCTCCTGGCGTATTGCACGGTAACACTGCAGACGATGGACGGCGCATAAGCACGTCGAGGCGAGCTGACAAGCACGACAACGCTGCAGGAAGTGCTTGTTTCTAGTCGGAGCTGACAACCCACGGTTAAGCTGTTCCGCTACGCCTGACTAGCCTGTGATTCGTAAACGCGTTGCTTATTCGACGCCAACGCTGTCGAGCCGTAGAGTGTGATGTCACAATTCTGACGGCCTAGGCGGTGAAAGGTTGGCGGCTAGCAGGCCGGAACGAAATTCAGAGGAGCCAAATGTCGGCGAGGAAGACGTCTTTGAAGCAAGGATTGGCCCTCTTGAATGGTCAAGCATCGCCTAGAAAAGCCGTGATACACGTCAACTGGGGCTGGTAGCGCAGGCGAGCAGCGATCAAGGCAGCGCAAGAGCGGATATCGAAAATGATACATCACGAAGCGGTGCTGCAGCTTCGCATATGAAAATGCCTTTATGCAAATTCATGCTGGCAAATTGCTCCTTTACGCCTTGAACTGGTACGCTTCGTTAGATTGCCCTGTCGACCTGCGCCCATGTGCTCGCAAGCTTCCCCGCCCTGCCTTGGCTTTCTTCCGTCGATCTCTGCAAGCACCGTTACAAATACAAGGGGAATGGGATTCCGCCTGGTTTGTGAAAGCGTTTGCCGGCAGTAATCACGAGTGAAGCCACGAAGTCGAGCTGAAGATTCGCTCGCACGACAGTGATAATCCACGGTTTTGACCAACCCCTGAAGCACAACGTTAGCTACCACCATCGATCAGGTTCACCCTCTTCGAGTGTTTGGCAGGTAAGCTTGCAAGCGGTCACGCCTGCCAGCCGAGGAGATCGACGTTCGGCTGAGACGCCAGCGAAGCCACGAGCTGAATGGTCTCGCTCGGTAAGGCCAAAAGCGGACACAGGGACCACATCGTAACGATCGAAGAGCAAGGGAAGCAGGGAGAGCCCAAGGACCAGATCGGGACGATTGCTACCAGCGAGGTCATGATAATGAACGGGACCCGCGGCACCTTGACTTGATTGCAACAATGAGGAAGCCAGGGGTCCATGGTAAGGGTGGGAGCATCGAAGCAGGTACGATACCTAGGCGAGCTGCGCCAGCACCATCATCACGCCTGGCTGGTCTGGACGCAAGGGGTTTTGGCGGGAGCAAAGGAAAAGGAATTTCCAGCCGAAACCAACACTTCGCGTCCTTGTTCTATCGAGACGCGCCTTGTTGGACTTCTGTGACTTTCCTTTAATTTAGCCCTGCTCTTGGATGCTCTGCCCAAGAACACCTTTGACCTTATGTAGGCTCAAACTGCTCGGGAGACGTTTTGAGCCTACAAAAGGTCGAGGCTGAAGCGTCAACAATAAGAGCTTTGGGTGGTCAAGCGTCGCAAAAGGTCATTTGAGACGCTTCGAAGCAGCAAGAAAGCGCAAGCTCTCCAAAGAAAGGCTTCAAAGGAGGCGTAGTTGGGCGTGACTGCAGCTCAAATACGCAATTTCGACAAGACCCTTGCATATTCTTGCAGGCATGTGTATGAATGGTTACTAGCCGACAGCGTGACCTTCCCACATCCATCGCCACGATCAGGCCTCACAGCAGTAACGAGCTTTGTTCTGCTTGTTCGCTTGTTTGCATGACCTTTGCGATGCATGCCAATCTTGCCCCTGGCTCCCTACCTCGATCAACCTGTCCAGCATGAAACGAGGGGAGCCACTTTATACAAGTCTTTCGGCTCTCATGCGTGCCTGTCTACCTGCCTCCGCCTCTTGCTCGCTCTGCTAACACCGGCATGGGAATGGTGACCGGCCTCTGCATCATAACCCCTTCGGAACCGAATCGCTTAGCTGGTGTGCCTGCATGCATCAGCCAGCGTCGGAGTTGAATTCGCTTCATCTTCGCCAACGCTCAAGCAGCTGTAGCTATCGGATACTACAGCCACGTTGAGGCCTAGCTGGTCCCGATATCGGCAAGGTTTTCATCCACCATCTTCCAAGCGAGACCAACACTCAAGAAGCAGGTGTTGCTCTGAACTTGCCAAGGCTTTTACGCGGTAGCGACGTGATGGCGATCCGATGAGCGCGTGACACAGCAACTTCCTTGTCGATCTTCCCAGCCTCCGCCCTTGCTTGTAGGCCACAGCTGACTGCTGCCCTCGCTAAAAGCTTCACCCTCCTTGCTGATCTTGACGGCATCTGATCCGCTGACAATCGCACACTCGCGGCTCCGAGTCTGTTTCCTTTGGCTTCAATTCTGAGGACGAAGTCTGGACGTGATGCTCCGTCCGACTTCTGGCAGCAAGACTCGAGAACTTGGAACGACTCTGTTTTTGGACCGGAAACTTTGGCTTTCTCGACTTTGACTGAAATCTCCGGGGTCGAGTGACGGATCTTGAACTTACTTCAGAACTGCACCAAATTGGTACAAGGTGCGACGGTCAAGTCGGGCAGATGACGGCAAGTGCAGGTCTTGCTGCACTGGCGAGCTGGTGTAGAGCAAATCAAAACTCAAAGTTGACAGGCGGAAAAATCAAGTGCCGACGGAGCGCGAATCTTGATGCACGTCTTGAAGAAGGCGGAGGCGGAACTGTAAAGACCTTCCGAAGTCGGCGCACGAAGCGGATGCTGCAGAGCGTGGCGGGTAAGGATGAGGGAAGAGGTACTGTAAGTAGAGATGGTGGATGTCGATGGGGAAACGGGAAAGATCATGTTCGCAAGCAAGGGGCAGGAATTGATGGCTTTAGTGGCGAGAACAGTGAAATGTTTGTGGATACGCAAGGAGGTCCACAGACAAAGGCAATGTGAGGGGACGTTCATGGAAAAGTACACAGAAGTGTCGTCTGACGGAACGGTGGACGACCAAGCATTTGCCGCACTCCATCTCGCTGCCTTTCTTCATTGATTGCAACAGAAAGAAAGGAAGCGCAGCTGTTCATGATGCCTTGCCGGGCTTCGATCTTTTCGCCTAGATCCAGCTTCCATCGCAAAGGCCAGTCTTTCGCTTTGCTGAAGAAGAGCCTCATCTGACCAAGTCGCACCGGCCAGGTTCTTTTTGAAGAGCAGTGTCTGTGAGGTGAGGAAGCGTAGGGCAACAAACAGGCTGAGCCAGGAGAATCGGAACATCGAAGCTGCGGGTCCCACCAAATTAGCCGACGCATTAGCCGCCATGCAATCAGTAACGAGCTTCATCATTGGTCAGCTATTCCCACCACCACCGCAGAATGATCTGATGATGGAGCCTCTTGGTCATCAGCATCATCGAAAGCATGAACGAGGAGTCGACGTGAAAGATCAGGCCATACCTTCGTTGATGCCGAGAAGATGCAGCCTCTCGCTTTGCCCAAGAGGGCCAAGATCTCGGGCAAATCTGAAACGATGATCAGACTTGAGTGACCATAATCATCTCGCCAAAAGCTGCTGCCGTGGTCTCGGGACGCTTTGGCGCCAAATTATCACTCTTCCACAGCTCGAAACTTCGACCTTACTTCTCCATCTTACAGATGCAAAGCTTTGGGCAACTTCCAAAGACTCGACTTGATCAGGCAAGATGACTGCTATGAGTCCAAATTTGCACAAAGTGTAATTTTTGGCAGCAACATTCCTCGCTCCGCGCAATCTCAGACACGCCTTGTCTCGCCAAAGCTGACGTCCCGAACTTCACTCTGCCATGAGGGACGACTGGAGAAGCGAAGTCTTTCGTGGCTTCTTTCTTTCTCAATCTAGCGTCTTACATCGTACACACGGGATGACGATCTGATCTTCTCTTCTCTTGCCACATTGGACTTGGCTGTCACCATGGGTGCCGAACGCAGGCGCTTTGGTACGCACGTCCACGCTGATGGGCTTTCTCTCCTGCTTCCAGAGCGACGCGCCCAGTCTCACATAGACAGCACTGCACTGTGCGTGGGTTCGACAGGACCTCTGCGTCTAAGACTTCGCGATGACTTTCGTGTGGGCTGCTCGCCTGATGAAACCTTTTGCTGCTGTCGTCGGCGTTAGCGTGTGAATTGCACGTCACTCTTCTCACGAGTTGCAGCGACGGCGCCGTACGCGAGTCATTTGCTGTGCCTGCTCAGCTTCTGCTGACTTGGATGCAAATGGTATCTACTGAACACGGAAACCCTTTTTATCTTCTCGCATTGATGGAGATGGAATCGTCAAAGAAAGACGAGAAAGACAAGAAGCGAGCTTTTCAATGTCGATTTACCGTGCCTCTATTTATTAAGCGAAAAAGCTACGATTAACTCATTGACTCGAAATTCTGTGGGACAACTTGTCGCTGACAGCCGGTGTGTTTAGCGCATCAACCTGCTCGCATGTATGTCACCATACACTCAGAGCCTGCGATATGTGATAGTGATATAGGGCACCGTACGAGACTGTTCCTTGGTCTTGCCTGGTGAAGCAATGTTGTTGGTGGTTGAAGTGAAGCAATCGCCGATGGGAACGTCAGCTAGGCATCCGATCTTGTCGGTAATCAACGCGGCAAACCTTCACGCGTAAGACCCTGAATTCCGAAAACGAGCTGCGAGCAACACCATCTGATTCAACAGCAACACAACGTTTCGACACATATCTGCACGTCGTCCTTCTCTGCCAGACCTCGAATGCGGTCGATGTACTATTCGTGGCCAGGACTCGGTCGACCATTCAAAGAACCATTGCTCTAGCCTCGATAGCCACAATGTCGTACCTACCACCCATCAACACCCTTTGGGACCACGCATCACACCCTTCCAAACGAGCCTGGTCGCGCTCCCCCTCTCCCGAACCAGCCCATCATGACACAGCAAACGCGCAAGCAGGACCCAGCACCCAACTTGCACCCGCTCGCCAAGCAGCTGTACAGCGTCGTCTGATCCGCCAATCCACACGCGGCGATCATCTTCCCATGAAGAGCAAAAGCGCTGAACAAGCACGCATGCTACGTGCACTCAAAGGATACCCACCCATCGGAAGTTCTGCCGATGCAGACCAACTCAGCGACCTCGAAGAATCGATCGAAGTAGGCAAATACCAGATGGTTCGGTTTGGCGAGCGATACATCGTGCAGATTGGACGAAGGCGGACGATGCGTGAGGAGGAACTTTCGAATGAGGAGGACGATGGGAGAAGAGCAGCTATGTCTGCGGTAGACGCGGGATTGTCGACAGGTGCGGATGGAGCTGTACTGACAGCGGAAGACGGCTCTGTTTTGGGAGATGGTGAGGCTGCAGGGGGTGCGTTTTTGGGCGGTCATACAGGGCATGCACAAGCAGAATTGAATCAGAGACAAGTTGCGGAAGCGGAGAGAAGAGCGAGGGACGCAGAAGCGGAGGCGAACAGAGCCGCAGCAGCAGCTGAGGCGGCGAGAAGTCAGGCGGAGAGGCAAGCTGCGTTTCAGGAAGAGGAAGATGCGGTGGATCTGGATGGTGATATCGAGGATCTCGATGAGGGGGACGATGAGGTCGATTTTGACTAGCCGCATCGTTCCTTATTTGCACACTCTGTTGCTCCTTGTGCACCACACCGAGTGCAATTCTCCGTCAGCTCGCTCCAAGACATCTGTGACCTTAGATATGTAAACCAAGTCCGAGCAGCGAACACTGTTCACGCCAGCGTCATATGCTTTCACCGCGAGCTTTGCTCGATTTACACTGAGACAAGGCAGGGCTGGACCCACTTCCTCGGACTCGCTTGATCGCTGCAGCAGATGCCTATAAGTCGTTCCTCGACCGTGTCACTGTCTGCCAATGTACCTGCTCCGGCGTATACCATGGCAAGGCGTTGTTTAGAATCGTGAAGGGCTCGAATGCTAATTCGGGCGAGAAAGTCGCGTCGCATTGCTATCAATTTCCGCCTGGCAGGGTCAGACGGACAGGCGCACAGACCGATGGCTGTGCGAATTGGAATCGTAAATCGGTCATTCCAAAAAGCGCCGTCAGCTCAGAGAGAGAGAGAGAGACACAGCCAAAGCCATCCGCGATTCACACAACTCCACACAAATTCACACGCACAACAGCTCGGCACAGTCAACGAAACGCATCGACCACTCTTCGAGTATTCCACCATCTCTCCTCACCCATACGACCCTGTCTTTCGTCACCGAAGCTTCTCCGCATAGCTGGTTTCACGGCATATCGCAACGCTTAGCATACTACAGGATCGAATAACAAGCTAGCTTTCAGGCGCACGGACTCAGCAACTTCCTCACCTATCGCAGCTATCTCGAGCACAGCGTTCTAGACCATTCAATCAGCCCGGCTAAGTACGCATCGCAACACCATTTGCGCCAAACACATCAGAACACGAATTCATCCACGCAGCACATTTCACAATGATCTTGCTAGGCACCGAAAACATCATCATCCGCGATGTCTTGACAGAAAAATTCGAAAGGCCAGCTTCAGTCGATCAGACGTTCACCGACTTTGACGGCGTAGCATACCATCTCGAATCGACGAGCAAAGCAGGGCCCCTTACACTTTCCATGGACATTCGATGCTGGTCAGAGCTCGTTCAGGCCGGTGCTCTTGACGTTCTTCAGCGCGAGTATGGTTCGTGGATTCGTTCTTCGGTCGAGCCAGAATACAGTGTCACTCTGGAATTTGATTACGCCAAAGTCCCCGCTGCCGGACCAGAACGTGATGCTTTGATCGCAAGCGTTTCTTTGCTCAAGCGTAATGCCATGGCTGCCCCTTTCGAGCGTGCATTCGCCATGCAAAAGCAACTCGAAGAAGCCTCTGAAGCCGGTTCCGGTGCTCCTGTCACCCACGGCACCGATATTATGCCCATCAACTATCGCGACGATGAAGCGATCTACGTCATCCCTTCCGTCGACCGTGTCACCGTCGTCTTTACCACCACTTTCAAAGAAGAAACCGACAAAGTCCTAGGAAAAGTCTTCTTGCAAGAGTTCGTGGACGCACGTCGTCAACCTTCCATCCAAAACGCTCCCCAGGTCCTCTACTCGAATCGTGAACCACCACTCGAAATTCGCAACGTCCCCGGACTCAACAAAGGCGACAGCGTGGGATACGTCACTTTTGTTCTCTTCCCAAGACACTTTAGTCACCCAGAAGTCATGGCAGGTACCATTTCGAGGATTCAGCTTTTCCGAGACTATTTGCACTACCACATCAAGTGCTCAAAGGCGTACATGCACAGTAGGATGAGACACAGGGTGGCCGAGTTCTTGAAGGTGCTGAACAGAGCTAAGCCAGAGTTGGCAGAGAAGGAGAGGAAGACGGCGAGCGGTAGGACGTTCCGTCGTGCGTAAGAGCCCGAAAGGCTCTATCATGTGCAATTCAGATCTCAATGTCATCTTTTCATCAACACTGCGCGAACGCTTTGTGACAGCAACAGGTGCTACTTTCGTGTTGATCCCAACACGTTGCGATGCAGTGAATGACAATGCTCTATTTTCGCATTCCTGATGTTCTATCGAGCAGTGAATCTATGCCGAATTCTATCTAAGTAATGCTAATGCTCTCGCCCGGAATCAACTGCTTGAGCTCGCATTGAGCTTGCGGACATCTCTCCTGGACCAGCTGTTTCGCCTCTTTCATCACGAAAGGTTCGCGTGAGAGAAGACGTCCCACAATGCCTTCGCCTTTCTTGTGCTCGTCATGCGTTGCCAGAACCAAATCGGGCTGGTAAGCGGGTATAAGGTCGAGCACGTTAGGAAACCCACAGGCTACAGTGCCTATCATCGGTAGCGTTTGGCGGTCAAAGCTGTGGATGAGCACCCTTACCTCCTCCTCTTCTGACTTTGGAGCTATCAGCTGAGGCGGGAGAGATTTGGGTGTGATTCCATGCGGCGAGTATAGAATCTTAGTAACCTTTGCGCTATTGGAGCAAGAAACGAGAATTCCACCGTGCAAATGCTTCCAAGCAGGCGAAATAGCCCAATCTCTTGCTGGAAGATGTTCTATCGCGATACCTTGCGGCAGAACCGCATGTTGCGCTGCATCTTGCTTCGTAGCTATCGAACTCAAATCGATAACCTCGTTCGAGTCTAGTGAAAGCTTGACCGATCGCAAGGCAGCCAACGAATCTCGGGTGGTGAATATCGTCGCTCGTTGCAAGACCGCTATCGACTCTTCGTCGGTCAAAGTTTGGGGATGAAGATGGTCACTAAAGGGGTGGCTGAATAGCACTGCATCTATTTGACCTGCTGTTGAGCCTGACTGGAGCCACTGATCTAGCTCGGCGAGGGAAGCGAACGCTGCTGGCTCAATTCGCGTTTGGCGAGAGAATAGAGGTGAGCCGTCAATTTGCGGTGTCGGATGCAGCCATGGGTCGAGAACGAGGTTGTAGTACGATAGCTCTTCGCCAGAGCCAGATGTGGAAGACTTTGGTAGCTGGATCAGCCAAGAGGTATCACCGTTGAGCTTGTGAAGCTTGACAACTGCCATCTTGCCACGTTTGTTAAATGGCGTTGTGCGAGTCAGCCTTCAGCTCGAGTCACCGGATCTTGATGTCATTTCGGAGGTTCCACTTCGTAGATGAAGATGATCTCTGGAGTGATCGACTCTGAATAGTGGGTGAGGAAGTGATCGTGATCAGAATCGAGTCAGCTTCAAGTCAAGTCACCATAAGCTCAGGAGCAGATCTGTGGGGCAGAAAGAGGGTCTAAGCGTTTTTTTCGTGCATCCTGACGTTCTTTCCTGCATGACCGCAACTGCGCACAGACGGACAAGCGGTGTGGAGGCGAGCAGCCCTTGAGAAAAATTAAGCTTGCAGAAGGCGACTGAGCCTTTTCAGTTGGTCGACCCCGACGAGTGTGTTGCTTGGCGTGGAATAGCAAAGCGCAATCAACAAAGTGGCGTGTGACTCTTGCATGGAGCCTGACTGACTCGAGCGCAGTTGCAGTCACACGCTCTACTGTCGTTCCACAACAGACCCTGACCCTGCAGCTGAGTCACTTGACATTACCTCCTTATCTATCGATACTGCGCACCTTAAGACTCAACCACCATATCAGCATCATCATCATCAAGCAAGTTCACCTCAAAGACCATTGAATCACGATCTATCTTCCTTCTGATAACATAGGCGAATTATTCAATGATGTCGAACCTACTTCAAAGCGTGCTCAGTTCGCGACTGGCAAATGCAACCCTCGGCACATCCAACGAATCCTCCAACGACAGTGGTAATGCTGCCAGCACTACAAAGGAAGGTCTCAATGACTGGGAGCAAGTTGACACAGACGATGAACTTGTCAATGTCCAATCCACACCAGGTACTACCTCCGCAACACCACTCGAACTCAGTCGTCCAGCATCTCCCACTCGCGCACATTCATCGTCCCGTCTTTCCGCTGTAGAGACCGACACCACCGACTTTGAAAGCGATGCAGACAATACCTCCAAATCCGTCACCAAAGCAGGCAGCAGCAAGCTCCGCACCACCACCGTTGACGGCAAGAAGCGTTCCAAACGCAGCAGTACCAGCAAAACTGATCCTCTTCGATCCCTCAACAGCGAAATTGCACAACACATCTTCCTCCAACTCCCCGTCGAATCTCTACTCGCATGCTCGGGCGTTTGCAAGCGCTGGCGCCGTTCTGCCACCCTCAACTACTGCTGGTATCGACACTACCAACATGCCTATTCGTCCACTTCACTCGATTCCCAGCTCCCCACGATCCCAGCTTGGGGTAGTGGAGGTGCCAAATGGACCCGTCGCGAGAGCAAGACCGACTGGAAGACTCAATACGGCAAACAGAAACGTATGGAAGCAAAAGAGAAGGCTAGGATAGACGCGATGCCTATGGCGGCCACCATCGCACCTTCCAGGACGCAAAAGTTACAAGATGCAGGTGGAATGACAACGCACGAAGCGAGGATGCAGCAGTGGAAGCAGGAGGAAGACGCGCAGTGGAGCAAGCAGGATATGAGGGATTATTACAAGGCTGGTGCCAAAGGGGGGAAGTTTAAGGGGAAGAGGGAGAAGGGTGGTGTAAAGACCGGTGCGGCGGGTGATGGCGGGTTGTGGCAGTGAGGCTTGGGGTTGCGTGAGTACTGCTTGCGAAGAATCAGTCTCGTCCATGGCTTATTGTTCGTATATTTTCATACCCGTCTCTTATGATTCCATCGTCTCAAAGAGGCAGTTGGTCGCATTCAATCAATACCATTCGACGAGAATCACTCTCAAGCTCCGTCTTCCCACAGTCTCTGTCTGTGCAGGTGTGTGTTCTGGAAGTCTCATCTCCATTGCATAGTTTGGCGTCTGCACCACTCAGAACACCCGCTGATCAGCCTCGTCGATACTCTCATCCGCATTTGTCGCCCCACCCAAACTGACCTCGTCCATTTCGCCATCTCCGTCTTCATCTCCCTCTTCGTCCAAACTCTGTGCTACTGGTGTGTGATTTGAGGCTGCGGCAATGTTTTCGTCTGACTCGCTCGAAGTGATCACCACTTGAGGCGGTGGTGGTGATGGCTGAGCAGCGTTGGCAATGGTTGGTGTTGCAACATCGCCTTCGTCATCCTTTGCGTGCGAATATTCGGCATCGCCATCTTCGGAGGGAGCAGAGGTGGTGATAATTGGTGTAGGTTGTCGAGCAGCTTTCTCCTCCTGATCCTCGCTCAGGTCAAGACCAAGTGCAGAGCCAGACGCGACCGGAGCCACATCATCCCCATTATTTTGCGCTGCCAGCTCCGCTCCGTTCACCGGCGCCGCATCAGCTGCCGATGGAATCACGCCATTGTTTCCATCCTCCTCATCCTCCCCTGTCGTAGGTCTCGTGTCCTTCTCGAGCGGCAGTGGAGGCATCGTCTTCGGTGACGGTCCTTCTCCCCCAGCCGCGCTCGCCATCTCACCTCTCCCCAGCACCTTCTCGATACTACCCCTGATCGTTGCAGCGTTAGGCGGATCTTGATCCAAATAAAACGCCGAAATACCCACCATCTTTTGCTGTTCGTAACAAGCAAAGATCCAATGCGGCAACACCGCTGGTATACTTAACTGCATCGCCTTTGCGTATCCGTTGCCCTGACTGCCCTGCGGTGCATTGACGTCGTTCGGGTTGCGTGGGTCGGTACAGATGTAGTGCGTTGTATCGATCTGAATCCTGTCGCTGAATTTGGCCTTCATCTTTGTCAGAGCAGCTTTGGCAGCTTCGAGCATGGAAGCGTCGTGGACGTGACCAAAGCAAACACTGATACCGGAAGTATCGTTGATCGTGTGAGTTCGTGTCTTGATGACTGGAGAAGAAAAGGTTCCAGCTGTCGTCTTCATGACGAGGTGGAAGGTGTATTCTGCATTCACATCCAGACCAGACAACTTTGTCGACGTGTTGTGCAGTGGATTAGGGATGGGTGCCAATCTTTGCCCATTGCGGTAGATGTCCAACGACAGCAGTGTAGCGGTCGCAAGCGTCAACCGGTCCCATTCGAGTGTCACCGAAGTTTGTGTAACATTGCGAAGTCGTAGCGCGGGTGCCTTGGGTGATTGCTGCCCAAACGTATGCAAGATGTCTTCCTGAAGCTGATCAAAGTCGTCCCGCTGACGACGCTCTTGTTGATCATTGCGTGTGACGCGGATGTTGACTACACTCCCCGATGAGACACCGTGTGGCAGAAGAAGCGAAGGGAATTCAATGAGGGAAGCCTTCTCGCCAATGAGGATGGCCATACCGGCATCGAGTTTGCCGACGGTGAAAGTGAAAGAGTCATCGGAGCTGTTGGCGTTCATGGTGGAATGGACGTAGTTGGGTGCAATCTGACCGACGTAGTGTGCCGACATGTCGTTGCTGGTGTCTCGACGACAAGATCGCCTGGAAGATGTATGGACAGATCGAGAAGAAGGGAAAGGATGGTGTGTGGGTGTTGGTGTTGGTGTCTCGGATGTGCAATCCTGAGTCCGAGCGCTTTCTCGCCTTCTTGCTGGCTCGACCACGCGCCGGTCACTGATATGTTCGCGCCGTTCAACCCGATTTCACATCAAACCCGATTCGCACTCGTCTGGTTCTTCTCGCACAGACACGCGACCCAGCCATTCGGAACCGCTTTTTGCAATTCAACCCTTTCAATTCAACACTCTTCTCTCCACACTTGATTCAACTTCACCACCACCACCAACAACAACAACGAGGACACTGTTGAAGGAATGATCACCTTCGTTCCTCTCTCGGTACCCTATGCTGCGGCAGGGTCCGAGACGAACGTTCGTGCCAAGCTCGACCCAGATGCTGCCGAACAGGAACATCCTCGTGCGCTCGCATATCTGTTGCAGATGGACGATGTGCGTGTTCTCATCGATTGCGGATCGCCCGAGGACTTTCTCTTCAACGGCGCTGCTGAATCTGATATCACATCGGAGACAACAACATCGCCGAAGGATCAAGCAGAGTCGTCCTCCATGGCTCAGCAGAGAGCAGCGGACACTTCATCTTTCGACATCAATCAACTGAAAGCAGCCCCGCTCGACACATTGCTTCGCCAGCTAGCACCCACAATCGACCTGGTCCTGCTCTCGCATTCTTCGTTGGATCATCTTGGACTCTACGCATACGCTCACGCCAAGCTCGGTCTGCGATGCCTTGTATACGCAACCATGCCGGTACAAAGTATGGGCAAGCTTACCGTTCTTGAAGCCATTCAGATATGGCGTAGCGAAGTCGACATCGAAAAGGAAGCAAAAGCCGCAAAGGATATACAAACTCGCCGATGCTTGCCCACGGTAGACCAAGTGGAAGATGCGTTCGAAGACATCAAGACAGTCCGATACATGCAGCCAACCCATCTGGAGGGCAAGTGCGCAAGTCTGACGCTCACCGCTTACAACGCAGGTCACTCGCTCGGAGGTGCCATCTGGAAGATTCGCAGTCCTACATCGGGCACCGTTGTCATTGCACTCGACTGGAACCACAACCGCGAACGTCATCTGGATGGTACAATCCTTCTTTCTTCCTCTGCGGCGGCACCAGGCGCTCCAGGATCGGGTAGCGGAGCTGATGCTGTCAGAAGACCCGACCTTCTCATCACCGAAATCGAGCGTGGTCTTGTCGTCAATACTCGTCGCAAGGACCGTGATGCAGCTCTTATCGACTTGGTCCACAGCACGATTCAAGCAGGCAACTCCGTCCTCTTCCCTATCGATGCTTCGGCTCGTCTGCTCGAACTCATGGTCTTGTTGGATCAGCACTGGGCTTATGCCTACCCGCACGCAAAGTTCCCGCTGTGTCTCATCAGTCGAACTGGTAAAGAAGTCATGGAGCGTTCACGCACCTACATGGAGTGGATGACGCGCGAGTGGGCTACTAAAGCCAACGAAACCATTGAGGCGGAGCAAGACAAGAACCAGGCCGCTTCAAAGACCAATACCCAGAATCGAGGTGGAAGAGGTACACGCACAGCCGCTGCTGCTTCTTCACCACTCGACTTCAAGTATGTCAAAGTGTTTGCGTCGCTCCAAGCCATGGATGAAGCCATCCCTAGAGATCAAGCTAAAGTTGTTCTCGCGGTTCCACCTTCCATGACCCACGGTCCCTCCCGGCGTCTCCTGGCACGCTTTGCTCAGAATCCCAACGACGTTGTTGTTCTCATCTCACGCGGTGAACCAGGCTCGCTCTGCCGCCAGCTCTGGAATGCATGGAACAGCAACCAAAACAAAGGATTTTCTTGGTCGAAAGGCAAGCTTGGCAACGCTGTCGTGCCGCACACTCCAGTGCGTTTCGAATTGAAGAGCAGGGTGCCATTGGAGGGAGAGGAACTGCGCGCGCATCTCGAAGCGGAACAGGCTGAACGTGATCGTTTGGCGCAACAACGTGCCCTGCTCGCACGATCTCGTCGACGACTTGAAGCCGATGAAGACGAAGATTCCGATTCTGATTCCGGGTCGGATGACGAGGGTGGAGCGGGCGAAGCGGAGGATGTGTACGATGTTGCAGCGAATGGCGGTGAGCCTGGCGGAGGTGCGTTGATTCGCAAGCGTCCTTACGGCGCCGCGTTCGCAGAAGGTCCTTCCTCTGGACCCAACGGTATGGGTGAAGGAGCCGACACCAACGTCCTTTCTTACGATATTTACCTCAAAGGCAACGCCTCCCGCGCCACCTCCTTTTTCGGTTCCAAAGCAGGTCAAGAAGGACCCTTCGGTCTTGGAGTGCGATACCGACTTTTCCCCGCCATCGAACGCAAACGCATGGTCGACGGATTCGGCGAGGTCATCGACATCCCACGTTGGCTCTCGCGAAGACGCGCACTCGAGGCAGCTGAAGCCTCGGACCCGGTCAACAATCCGGACAACTTTGCCCTCAGCGCCGAAGCCAAACGCAAAAAAGCAGCGGAAGAAGAAGCCAAAGCTGCCGCGGCGATCCCGTCCAAATTCATCACGCAAGATGTTGAAGTCGTACTGGGTTGCAAGATCGCGTTCATCGAAATGACCGGTTTGAACGACGGGCGGGCGTTGAAGACGCTCATTCCGCAACTCCACCCGAGGCGGTTGGTCATGGTCAATGGCGATACGGCGACGAGGGACGATATGCGCAACGTACTGGAAGCGATCAAGTCGCTGACGAAGGACGTATACGCTCCGGAGTGGATGGAAAGGGTGACGATTGGTGAAGTGACCAACTCGTACACTGTTAATCTGGGTGAGACGTTACTGGCTGGGTTGGAGTTGAGTAGGTTCGAGGAGTTTGAAGTGGCACATATTCGGGCTAGTGTCAAGTCGACTACGGCGGTGGGTGGTGATGATGAAGGTGGGGCGTCGGCGGGCGGAATTCCTGTGTTGGAAATTCAAGAAGGTTCAGCTGCCACTGTTGGAGAGGGGGACGAAGTCGAAGGCGAAGATGGTGCAGATGGCGTCCTAGCGACCTTGGCTACATCTGGCATCCTCCGTCCCACCCCCACACCCACCGAAGGTGCACCACAGAGAACCATCCACGCCTCCCTCCTCCCCTCCACCACCACTGGCAGTGCGCAAAGTACGGTAGGGGCGGGAAGCACGCTCTTCATCGGCGACCTAAAACTCTCGACCCTCAAATCCGCCCTTTCCGCCTCGCCCTTCCGCCTCCCCGCCGATTTTGCGGGCGAAGGAATGCTCGTCTGCGCACCCAACTCCACCACCGCCCCGGATGCGGTGACGGTGCAGAAGCAGGCAAAGGGGAGAATTGTGATCGAAGGAAACGTGACAAAGAGCTTCAAGAATGTCAGGGCCGCTGTTTACGGCTTGCATGCTAGAGTAGCGGGGGGTCATACGGAGCCGCAGCAGTAAGAGGCGACGTTAGGCGAAGAGTAGTTATCTTATTTTTCGCATAGTCAGTTAGTGTTAGTAGTAGTTTTGCGATCTTTGGCACACTGGAACAGCACCTTTTTATTTTCTTCTTCTAGCATTTCGTTTGAGATTTGTGGTTCGGTCTCGGTGCGTGGTACAGTGTGGATGTTGAGTGATGGACGTACGAAGAGACTTGACTTGAACTGCAGTTGCAGTGAGGGACCTGGTGCTAGGTTCTCAGAACGTATCTTATTTCGCCAATCATGGACTGGGATTTCTGGTGAAGTGTGCAACACGACCAGCCCCCCCTCTCTTCTAGCAACGCCGCACAAAACCTTTCCGCCTCAGCCAGGCAAGGAAGGGGGTGCGGACCCACTGTCAAGTGGGACCGTGCCATCGTTCCGCTGCCTGGCTGAGGTGGATGGGTTCTTTGCGGCGATGGTAGAAGCGGAGCTGGTCATGTTTCACAACCGCACCATCATGTAGGCGCAAACGCAAAGTCCCAACTGAGCAGCGCATTAAGTCGGAGCGTCAGGTCGAGCCGTCATTCCCTGCCTGGCGGAGGGGGAAGATTTGTGTGCGGCATTGGTAGAAGAGAAGCTGGACCTGTTGCGCATCCGCACAATCGAGTCAGGCTGGAACACGGTAGCTCGTTGCGCTTGCTTAGCTTTCCTTGGCTCAGGCTGACAGGTCCCATGTGTATGGAGACCAGCATTCAGCGATGCAATCTTCCCCCCACTCAAGCTTGAAAGACGCCAAAGCACACTACACTTTTGCAATTGAAAACAAATCGCATGGTATTAAACGCAGCATCAGAAAGTCGAGCTAGCTCAGTAGTGGAACAGAGATGAGTATACAGTTTGGAGTTGGGTCAAGACAATGATGGGGGACATATGGTAAGAAATTGTGGTCTTTTGAGTCAGGCTTCATTTCGAGCCCGGCCCTGAATCTTTCACCGCATGGTGTGGGATGGAGGGGGGCTTGAAAATGAAGTATGACGGAGCTCCGGATGCAATGCGGTGCAATGCAAGTTTGCATGTGTCGAAGAGCGCAATGAAGTACCGGGAATAAATCCTGTGCGTTAGAAATGGCACTTTCGGAAGAGGAGGAGGAGGTGGTCATGACGCCATGAGAGACCTCGCTATCCTGCTAGAGATTGCACGATGAATCGGACGCTTATGCGACACTCTGGTGCACCTCCGAGGGGGCCAAGTTGATAGCAGCAGTGTTTTCCTTGTCCTCCCTGGCCTTCTTGACCATGCCTGCAGCCGTCAAGCCGTGCTGCTGAGAAGAGTTGGAAACAACAGTTCCCTCGTTCTCGGCGGGCATAGCAGTCTGCTTAACGAACTGGAACTCGGAAGCGGCCATGGTCTCGAGAACACCGATAACGTTTCCGTAGGCATCCTTGAAGACCTGAGTGCTTTCGTCGGCATCTTGACCAATGTTGGCCGATTCGTACTGGAAGTACTTGAGACCTTGGTAGAAGCCAGACGAGACGATAGCAGCGGAGTAGGGGGCGATCCAGTAGATCCAGTGGTAGCTTTCGAACTTGCCCAGCACGACATCAGGGCCGAAAGTGCGAGCAGGGTTGAGTGATCCACCAGTGTAGTTAGTACCGAAAAGTTCGCAGATGAAGAGGGCGAGACCAATACCAACGGGGGCAAGGAAAGTACCTCTGTGCTTCTCAGCGGCAAGCAAGAAGATGACCAGAATGAGCTGCGTTGTTAAAAAAAATTCTAGCCAAAATCCTTGCGCAACGTTGATACCGTTTGCGAGGGTTGTACGAGCGTTGATAGAGCCTGGAAGAATCGCGGTAGTGAGTGCGGAAGCTGCGATTCCACCCGCGATTTGAGCGATCGTAAGGTGAATGAGCTGGAACCATCCTAGGGTGCCAGTAAGGAAGAGAGCAAGGGTAACGGCAGGGTTGAAGAGACCTCCTGAAACACGGTAGAAAGTCCAGGCATTGACGGCCAACGAGAAACCGAAACCGAGCGAAGAGTAAAGCAAAGCCGACGTGTCAGGAGGCGCATTTTGACTGAGCGACGAAACTTGACCGTTGTTCTGCGATGCAGTTCGTGCATTGGCAGCTTCAGTAGCGATACCGAAAGCCATGAACAAAAAGAGTACAGTTCCGACAAACTCGGAGACGAAAGCGATCAAGTTGTTTTTGATCTCAAGACGGCGCTTCAGTGCGGCACGGTAGTGGTGACGGTGCTTGTGCTCCTTTTCGTCGACCTTCATGAAAGCGGGCAATTGCTCCTCGATGATGATACTTTCTTGTCGCTGAAGCATGCCTGTTGGCGCCTCTCCGAAAGCGTGTGTTTGAGGAGCGCCGGATCCGAGGGAGAAGACAGATGGCTGGCTGACCATCTGACGAGGGTTGCCATCGCCGGTAGTCACGGGCGCACCAGTAGGTGCTGTTGCGAGACCGCCATGCTGGTGTTCGCCATGGTGATGTTGCTTCTCACCAGCAGGGGTTTCTGTGCTGTTACCGTTGCCAACAGCGGTGCCTGTCGACAAGCGGTGTTGAGCTTCCTGCTCAGCAGCGGTGTTGTAAACACCAGTGCCGGCAGCGGGGAACTCTGGGTTGGTCAAGTTGGTGGTGGGCGAGACCTGCGACATTTTGGAAGGTGTATGTTGCACTCTTACAATGCCCGTGTGCAAGATTCTCTCTTCGTCGGGTGAGAAGGTGGGGAAATGGAAGCGTTAGGGATGATATGCCCAAGGTGGAAGTGACTGGGGTAAAAACTGAACCGGTACAAGGGTTGGACGGGATCAGGGGGATGGAGATGGTGAGGAAGGAAGGATGGACGACGACAAGAGTAGTGTCCGTATAAGAGAAGGTCGGCAGCTCAAGACAATGCGGAGCTACTAGCCATTAGTGTGTGACGAAGAAAAGCTTTGCTCTCTGCCTATCGTGGCTCGAAGACGGAGCGAAGACAGACTATAGCTAAGCGAGCTAAGGCCGTGATGAGAGCGGCCCACCATTCCAGAGATGGCTACAGACAGGCGGCGGAGATCAAGCGGTTTCCTCTTCTCGCTAACTCTTTCGGCGGGCGGCAAAGAGAGTGCATCATTGTTCTCTCTCATAGCGCGAGAGATTCAAGCTGCAAGCAATTCAGAGACCGACAGCCAAAGGCGTCTTTCTAGTTCCAAAAAAAGGTCACAGAGACAAATGCCAAGAGCGTTTGCACATGAGCACCGACTTCATTCTCAGACTTGAGATGTCTGAGGGCAGGGTTCCGGCGTTTCACCACTGCAAGGGCATACGGGAACAAAAGGTGTCCACTTTCGGTAGGCACAATGGGTGTGGGCGTAGCCAGCAAAGAACGAAACGAACGTGAGAGCCGTCTCTGTAGGAAGGAAGATTACCTCACTGCTCCTGCACGCTGAGACTTTTGACAGTCAAACTCCGCTCCGCATTTTTTCGTGGTGAGATCTTCAGAGCGCCATCTTTTGGCATCGCTGCTCCTCATCGGCAAATTTTTCTCTGTCTCGCTCCTTCATCTTGTTTCCTGCTCCGATAAAGCGTCATGAGCATAAAGGCGGAATCTGAAACGCGTAGCTTATCGACATAAGCTTCTGGCTGCCATCTGACGTTTGGTATCGGTCAACTGTAAAGCTCTCCAAACTGTCAGAATGTCCAATTCATGGCGTGTAACGTGTCTCGCGATGCGCAAAGACAAGTGGCGCTGGATCGCGGGACCCACACCCACAGCCACCAATTTCTTTTTCCTTCCTTTGCCAATTGATGAAGATCGCACGACCATCATTTCTTCGAGGCCAGGGGAAGGCGAGGGTTGTGGGCTCGCACAAGCCGTATCGGCCCGTCATCTCTCTAGCCCCGCCTTTGTGTGTAGTCTGCGCAAGCGAGACACGAACTCGGACTCGCCTGACGCCCACTTGCTGATTTTTTCGCCGAGAAGGGAAAGTGTTTGGTTGTGTGATCCTCGCCTTGAACTCGCATATGCACGCTTTTGATTGTGCTTTGTGTCCGATAATAGAAACCAGCTTCTCCCCTGTGCTTCCCCTCACCTTCGTACCCCTTTGCTTCGGTTGGCAGTCGAAGATAGTTCGGATCGACCGACCAAACGCTTTTACCGCTGCTGCTCCTTGAGAAGATCGATAATGTAGATCGCGTTGCTGGCCTTTGTCACACACTCTGTACCTTGAGATCAACAAATTTCCCTGACCAAGCTTAACTTACAAACCCACGTTGGGGTTGCAACCACTCTACAACCTCGGCGAACGACAGGACTGGTAGATATGAAGCCTTGCATCATCGTTTTCTCTCTGTGGGGTAACATTGCTTAGCTTCGGTGTCGGCAGATGCTAAGAGGACAAGTATGAACGTTCCCACCGATGCTCGCGATCACATCTTGCTGGGAAGGACTTTGCGGGAGGAACGAGATCTCGCGGAACCAAAAGCCGGTTCTCATGCTGCAATGCAATGCGGAGCGAACACAAGCGCATTGAAAGCGAAAATGGCATTCCCGCTGCGAGATGCGTAAAGACGTCACCTTCTCATTTAGTCGGGGAATTTGCGTTTCGGATTCCGACTCCGCGTTTCTTTTTTTCCCCTTCAGCGCGAGCTCCTAACATCAGCTTAGATCGTCCAACGGGAATCCAGCTCGCAATTGAGAACGTTACGACCATCAGCCGCCATCACCTCACTTTGGCCGGTCAATGGATTTGACAAAGAGAGGCCGAAAACACCGACATCAAGAAGCTCGAAGCGGTTTGAGAAGAGCGTTGAGTTTCATGTCAAAGCAGGGAAAGCTACGAAAGAGTGAACGTTGCTAAATTTAGCTTCTTCGCAACATGCACGGAATCGGGCTTTGCACCTTCAGCCCGCCGGATCAGGTCAGATACTGCAGCCTTGCACGATCCAACCCCTGGCGACCCGATCTACAGTCTGGCAAAGGCCGTGTATCGCGATTCGACGCGATCAAGTCCCCTAGTCTCAGTCTAGGCTTAGGCCGGACCACGTCGATACTAACGCCCCTATTGATGGCAACAGCACATCTCAGCATTGCAGTCAGACAAGCGAAAACCGTTGATGGTAAGATTGAATCAACTGTCAGATGAGGTGAAAGAATGTGACGAGCTCCTTACACCAATTGTCTCTCCGCAGCGCAAAAGTAAGCTACTTGCTGTCAAACGCAACCAATCACTTTCGCCCCTGCGACCCAAACCCAGCAATCAAGTCTCTTCCTCCGCCCTCTTCTTCCGCGGCGTCTTGCCAGCTTCCATCGCCCGAACCGCCCGATTTGCGCTCCTCTTCTTCTTCTTCGCCCAGGTCGACGATCGCACCCGTAGCAGCATCGGAGGCTGGGGTCTTCTCCGAAGAAGCGCCGTGCGCGGAGTCTCCCTCTTCTTCTTCATCATCCTCATTGTCGTGCAAAGCGAATCGGCGGTCACCATCGACTTCGTCGTCCTCTACATCGTCTCGGTACGGTTGGTCGGCTCTACTCCTTCCCAGTAAACCCCTGGCCTCGGCTTGGCCACTTGGGCCTCGGGCAACGGTTTCAGAATCGAGTTCCTCGTCAGACCCCTCCTCAGCGAACGCATCATACAACTCCTTGGTCCTGCGTGACTTCTCACCCCCTACTCCACCACCTCCCCGTTGACGGCGGGAACGATCATCCAACGAACCCATCGCAACTTCTTCATCATCAGCCAAACTCTCATACCCTCCACCACCCCCACCGCTGCCTCCACTACCACCGGCTCCACGCCCCAATTTGCGCTTCCTCATAAGGAAAAAGGCTGCTAAACTTCCAGCGAAAATCACCACTAATCCACCTGCGACAATCACCCATGTACTATTCTTCTTCAACCCACCCGCAATGTAACCCGTATCCGCTTCCGGTGGCTGAATCCCGATCGGAACAGAGCCGTTGTGGTTCGTGAAATCAACATGCGATTCGCCCTCGGCCACACCGTGATTCGAAGGCAAGTGATCCGTCGGCTTCTTGAGCTTCGCCGACGTCGTAGCAGTTGCGCTTGCACTAGCGCCAGGTGGCAACTTGATCACCGTCGTCTCCGGCGCAGCTGCGAGCGATTCATGGAACTCGATAGAGTCTTCAGGGAAGTTCCAAGCAACCGCCTTTGTGGGGTCGATCGAGGCTCCCCAGAGTGACATGCTCCAGGCGTAGATATTGCCAACCTTGTTCGGATGGGCAGGATCAAAGACTCTCAGTTTCCATTCGCCAATGGGCGACTCGTCCCAGTGTTTGAGCGTCATAAACGACCAACCTGGGAATCCGGTTGTGGCGTCATCGTAGCGTCGAGAGCGTGCCAGAGCTGACTTCGTACCGTGTGGGGAGACAAGCTCGACGTTGACATCACCTCGGCGTTGGTGCGTGATCCAAACACGGACAGTGACGTGCTCGATCGCGGCAAGGTTGGCACCCTTCAAGTGGTCTTCTGTGATGGTGAAGGAGGATTCGGTGCCAGACTCGGTGATGAGCGTTTCGGTCGCGGGCAAAGTGATGTTGGGCGACTCGTACCACGCTTGTGGGTTGACGAGCTTATGACGCTTCGTCTCTTCGACGAACTGATAAGCATCGATGATACCGTAGCCGTATTTGTGGTTGAAATGCCTTCCCGCCTGCGTCTGCTGCCAATCCGGATCTTCCGGGTTGAACTTGACAGCACTGCGCACAGCAATATGTTGGACATCACGCCACGTCAGCTCCGGTCGGATGCTGAGACCCAACGCAATGACACCGGCAGCGAGAGGAGCAGCGGCACTTGTACCACCATGCGAGGCTGTGCAGCGATTGACGCCGTTCCAGGCAACATCAGTAGTGTGAATGTGGTCGCCACTGCCCGAGCTCCAACTTGTGGCAATGATGGCCGAACACATCTCCGAATACCATGGATGCTGACCTTCGCGATCGACAGCGGCGATCGTCATCGAATAGATCGAGTTGGTGTAGCCATCAAAGTTGCACTGATCATCGGAAGCGCCTCCATTTCCACCGGCGAAGACAAAGATGCTTCCCTTCCCGTCACGACCGTTCTGCACACCGTTCAGCATGGCTTTCGCAATCAGACCTTTGGGCGCATCCATACTTCGACCATCATCAGGAGGACCCCAACTGCAGCTGTAGATGTCGTTCTCTTGGTAAGCGTAGTTGAGCGAAGCTGCTTCGTCCACGTCGGAAATGGGACCAGACAAAATGCGAACACCGGAGACTTTAGCTTTGTACGCAACTCCAACACCGCAAACGTCGTTCTTGACGGCAGCAATCTCACCAGCGCAACGCGTGCCGTGCTGATCATCACTCTCGCGAGGTTCCGGCAGTTCGGTATGCGAGTTGAAGTCGTAACTGCCCGGAGCGTAGAAGTTGTCCTTGAGATCAGGGCTGTGCATATCGAGTCCATCATCGATCAGACACACCTTGATGTCTTTACCCAAGATCCCCTGGTCCCACACCGCTGTGACATTGAGATCGTTGCCAAGGATCTTGTTGTTTGCCAAGTGCCACTGATCGGTGAAAATGGGGTCGTTGATATCGAAGTGCGCCATCATCTCGGCTGTTTTCGCAGTGGGAATGACAGGCGGGCGTGGCGACCTTACATGAAACGGCCATGCATCCGGTGCAGGGACTGGATCGCGAAGCTCCGGGTAGAGATGTGGCATCTCTTCGGGATTGTAGATGACGTTGCGTTTGTGACGCCGTCTGACTTCTTGACGCTCCACCGCCTTTATTGTGAGCGCAGCGGCATGTTGGCGCTTCGACAGGCTGTGCTGGGTGCTGAAGCCGGGTTGACGAGCTGAGCGGCGAATATGGTTCCATCGCTGCAAGATGGGGTCTTGATGCTCTGGAACGTCTGGTCGTGTTGCTGGTAATGAGGATGAGGATGAAGAAACATCTCGCTTCTCATACACCTGTGTCAGCTCTGGGATAGGCTTTTCACCGCGAATAAGCCAGTGATTCGGCAGCTCTCCTGCTCTTTCGACGAATTCGGCACCTAACGATTCTGCCACATCGCGAGGATCCACGTCTTTCCCTGAATGAGAATGCACTTCGACGACGTAGTAGTGATGGGTATCGTACGACCTCTTCGCCGGCAGCGGCACGGATCGCTTTTGATGTGCCCATGGCATGTCTGTTGAGCGTCTCTGCTGACTTGGGGATTGTGATGATGCGCCGCCGTCCGGACAGCTTCGAACAGCAAGCGAGGCGTTGCTGTAAACTTCTTGCTGGGCAGAGACCACAGCCAAGACGCCGCTAAGGAGCAGCGACAATGAGCTGGAGAGCTTCATTGACTTGATTTTTGATTCGATGCGATGACGTTGATGATGGAAGGGAAGGGTGGTGCGAAGCAGCTTCAACTGGGCTTTGCGATCTCGTTTCCTATCCGATGCGGAGCGATCCGATTCGTGGAGGAGTAAGCTTCGGTTCGTGCCGGTAGCTATGTATTCAGTATCGGAGTGGCGAGCCTACAAACTGCGCAACATCGATGACGAGCTTGCGATCCGAGACAAAGCAATCACTGATATGATTCTGACGTGAGCAGCGAAGACGTCCAAGATGGGAGTGGAGTTGACGGCAACCTTCCTAGTTTAGGTTCGAGTCTTGATCTCCTGCTTGCGCTCTGAACTCAACAACGAGCGATGGAGCGAATGTGTGATGGGAGGGAACCAAGAAGCAAAACTGGAGCAAACCTCGATTGCTCGTGTGCGTGTGGTGCGTTGAGTGGCTCTGATCGTCAGAAGGAAAGGCAAGCAAGCGAATGCAAGGTCTGTGGTTGGTGCGTTTGCATTGCGTTGCGTGTGAGAAAGGTGTCAATTCGTGGGATTTCCGAATTAGAGCTCCAGCCAGGAGAGAGAAAGAGAGGTGAGCTGGCGGGCAAGGGTCAGTGCATATCCAACACACACACACACACACACACACACACACACACACACACACAGAGAAGGGAATCCGATTTACTTGGATTTGAACTTTGATTTTCCTTGGAATCCGCCACAACCGCGACGTGGCTTGTGCAGCAGCAGCAGCGTAAAAGCAAAAGCAAGCTGTATGCAAGGGTCCGCATGTCGCAGCTTCTCAGACTCATTCACTTGATTCGTTCGCCATACGCTTCTTTGGTGCACGGCACACTTCCGATCAGGAGGGAGCGTTCGTTGAAGACACACACAGTCACACACAGTCACACACAGTTCTGAGCTTGCTGTCGGACAGTGACATCTGTAGATCTATTTTGAAGCGATATCTGAGCACCCGATCCGACCTTCTCAACGAGATCTCACTAATGGAGAGGCAATCCTGATTCCATGTCTTCGACAGCAGAAATCTCTCTTCACTAACTCATGACAGCATGCACAGTGTCAAGCGAGTGCAACGATAGAAAACAAAATGTCCATGCATATGACTGCGAATGATGATGAAAGTACAAACAAGACAACTGTTCAAACAACAGTTCAAAGAGCATCATGCTCAGCAGCCTTCTCCACCTCTCCCCTCTTCACCAAAGGCGAGGACCTCGTCCTCACCAACCCATCCACAGCAGCAGCCATCAACTCCACGGGACTCACATCCCTCATCCAAGACTTGATATCCACTACATCCCTCTTCTCCAATTCCCTCCTAACCAACTTTGCCGCCAAACTCGCCTCCTCGCTTTCCAAGAGCGCACGCTTTGCACTGCCCGTCAAGGCGCTTCCCAATCCTCCAAGGATACCTTGCAGACTCGACCCGCTCAAAGGGCAGGGGAAGCTTACATCCTTGTTAAAGTTGACTGGGACCGTAATACTCAATACGTCGACATCCACTTTGATCTTGAGCAAGAAATCAAGATTGCCTCCAGAAGAACTACTGCTCGAGCCACTAAAGATGTTGATCCCGCAATCCGAAGCGATGCTCTTAAGAACGGTCTGGTTGGGATCGTTACTGATATCGTATTTGATTTGGAAAGGGAATGGGACTGTTGTGTTGGCGTTGGGCTGAATCTTTTGGTTTTCAACAAGACCATGACCGAGAGCGACGGCTTGGTTGGACGAATCGTAGGCCGTAGCTTGAAGCTTTTTGATGCTAGCCGAGATCGAGTTGGGGTTGCTGACCGAGATGTCAACAGTGACGTTGAAGGCGAATGCGCCATTCTCGTAGCTGACGCCATTCTGATTAGGAACGCTGATACCAGAGATGGCAACATTGGGTGGGCGAAGGAACATGACAATCAAGCAGATGATTGATACGATAAGAATGACAGCAAGAATGATGTTACCGAAGATGACTCGGCAGATCTTGGCAGGTGCACTGCGGGAAGCGAGCGCCCTCTTGTCCTCCTTCGTCCAAATACTGTTGCCGCTTGCACGGTTGGCATTGTACGGGCTTGCCCCGTAGTTGTCCTTTTCCGAGACCATATTGTCGGCGTTGTCGTTGCGACTGTAAGGATCGTTCGTTACACCAGCGCCAGCGCGAGTGTCTGCGTAGGTATGATCAAGATCGTCTTCCTGACTATGTCGGTCAAGTCCACGCGAAGGATTCCCGTTGTCGTAACTACCTCCTACTTGGTCGTGATACTGCGAATCCGGATGAGCACTTTGCGGAGCTTCGTATGCTTCGTCGTCGTCGTGGTGCAAGCTTCGATGCGTAGAATAAGGAGACGTAACTTGCTGATGCTGCAACTTGTCGTCGTCGTCGTGGGAATAGGTATGATGGTGTGTAGGTGGTAAAGAGGAAGACACCTGAGCATTGGGGCTCTGGAAAGCGTACGACATCTTGGGCGAGACCAGTGTAGCCGGAGCGAAAAGGGGACTTAGGCGGGGATGGACTGTCGACCAGAGAGGCAGCGGAAGCGGAGTCGAAAAAGTAGTGAGTGGATACTACCTTGAGAAACTCCTCTGATGCTACGTCAAGAAAATTCGACGAAGTGTCTCGCTTGCTTGCTGCCTTGAGGAGAGCTGGAGCTGGGATCGACGCAATAAAAATGATGGAGGGAAAGACCCTGGTTGAGCTTCTTTTTACGAGATGGCGAGGATCGAAGCCAACTCCAAGAAGGCGAGGATTTTCAAACACAGCTCTGAGCCAAATATGACGCGGGACAAGTGTTGGACGGCTTAGCG
Organism: Pseudozyma tsukubaensis; assembly: GCA_001736125.1. NCBI lineage: Eukaryota > Fungi > Basidiomycota > Ustilaginomycetes > Ustilaginales > Ustilaginaceae > Pseudozyma > Pseudozyma tsukubaensis. Next base: position 20,164 of record MAIP01000073.1, on the reverse strand, counting down.
CTGCTTCAGCGGTGTCCAAACGAGAAAGGGGCTCACACGATGGCTAAAGAGAGAGAGAAAGAGAAAAAGACAAAAGCTGGTGGAATACCGGTGTTTGAACGACAGACCAGACAAGTGGAGTTGAACCGTGTGCTTTTTTTCCATTTCTCCGCAACACGCACACAGCCTTGCATTTTCACTGTGTGCGTGCAATCGGCTAAGAAAGCTGTGCTGCGCGCACCGTATCAAGCCTGAAAGGCGGTGCCTTTTGCTCTTTTGTGTTGGATCGGAGAGTGAAAAGTGTGCTTCCTGCAAGCAGTGCTGCAATAATTTCAGGGTGCTTCATGCGTGCTCTGCTGCTCTGCTGCTCTGCTGCTCTGCTGATCTGCTGCTGGTGCCGCTGCTCGCTGTAAAGCATTAACCATCAATTCTGTCGCTCCATTTTGCCGAACTCAATTTCACAGGTCGATCCATGCCAACATACAGTATTTGATAAATCGCCGTTGGACAGGTTCTCGCTTTCAGTTACTGCAGCTCGTCAATGCAGAGGCATCCGTGCTCATAATGCTGTCTTCAGCTAGTCTCCGTAGCGTCTGTTAGTCGCTGGCAGATCAAGTTACGACCATGCGGTTCACATCAAGGCGACCAACGGTCAATTGGAGTCAACTGAGACACAGAGCAAATGGTGTAGAAGTTGGCCGTGCCGGCTGAGTTTGGTGGATTTCGGCGTATTCCCAACGACCGCGCCTGTGACACTGAGGTCCCGATCCCGATTCTTCTTTCATTTCTTACAGACTCTGGTATCACTTCGACAACAAAAAGCGCGAAAGCACAAGAACGTTCACAGCCACTCGGGATATCGACTTGATGGTAACTTTTGCGTTCGCATTCAATGTCAATGCTCAACAAGGCACTTCCAGTGCATCCTCATCGCGAGTGCATTCCATGAAGCATTCCGTCAACTAGGCAGGGAGATCACTTCTTCTTGCCCTTCTTCTTCTTCTTTTTGTTCTTCTTACCGCCTGAACCCGGTGCACTTCCAGCAGCCGAGTCGTTGGTGCCTTCATTAGCATCTGCATCGCCTTCCGCTTCGTCTCCTTCCCCCTCTCCGTCTGCATCCGCTTCTGCGTCGGGAGTTGCGACGGGTGTTTTAGTGTTTGCGTCGGTGCCATTGATGATCTGAGGTTCAGCTTCGAAGGTCTCTTCGACCTTGCTCGCTTCAGCACCGTCGGCGACCGCGGCGGATTCCTTGCTTTCTGGCTCGCTGTTGGCGGAATTATCAACTGCAGGCGCGGGTTTAGGAACAGGCTTTGATGCTTCTGCTTCGACCCTATCAGCGCCTGCTCCCACGTGAGGGGCCGAGGTAGGAACGACGGTCGAGGTTTCTGAAACAACCCCGGTGGAAGCAGCCGGGACGACTTCCAATGCTTCCGACTTGTCGACGGCAACTTCCTCCTCGTCTGTAGGAGTCACGTTATGGTTGACAGTTGCTTCCTTCGTCCCGTCGAGTCCTCCGGTTTTCTCAGATGAAGGGTCGACTGGTTCCTGCTCTGCCTTTGTCACCTTGTCTTCGGTAGCAACCGCAGCCATTGAACTGTTCTTCTCTTCGTCGGCATCGGGCGCAGACTGTCCGGAGGCAGCAGCGTCAATCTTTGGCTCTTCGGCTGATATTCCACTTGGAGCAGCAGATTGGCTAGGAGCCGCAGAATCGGCAGCAGGTGTAGCGGCAGCAGCAGGTGCTACTGGCGCCTCAGCCTGGGTTGGTTTGGCCACTGGAGCTGCTTGCTGCGCTCGCTTTCTCGCCGCCTCAGCAAGACGCTCCTTCAACGACATCCTGCCTGCTCTGGCCGGCGTGCTCGAAGGCGTTACTGTTGCTGGTGTAGAAGCGCCGCTGCGTACTGGAGATGATTCCGCTGGTGTACTGAACGCTGAGGGCTGACCATTGCTTTGAGTCACCTTCTTTGTTGGCGTTGAAGTCTGGGCCGACTGCGTTAAGTCGACAGTTGACGAGCCTGTCGGAGTAGGTTCTTCTGCATGTGGTGCTGTGACTTGCTCCGCTGGGGGAGCGTCGTTCGTCGACTCTGCATTTGCCGCCTCTGCAGCTTGAGTGACAGGGTTAGGAGGCTCAGCCGCGCTGGCTCTTGCTACATCTGGCTGCTCTGTCGAGACGTCCCGGCTCGCATCCGCGACGGCCTTCTGTTCACTGGGAGCTGGCAAGTCAGGATTCTCAGCAGCGGGCTGGGCGGCTGACTGTGGTGACTCTTGTGGGCCTTCTGAAAGCACCTTGGCCACAATGTCTGGCGCAGGAACAACAGGTGCGACAATGTCCTCTGACACCCTTCCATCTGCTTCCTTCTCCTGAACGACGGCGGCTGATTCGACCTCCTGCGTCTTGGACGGCGGCGTCGGTGGAACTTCATTGACCTCCTCCTCAAGGCTCTTCGCTCCCGAAGCGTCCGACTTTGCAAGAAGATCAGCATCAGCAGCCTCAATTTGACGCTCTTCCACTTTCTCACCTTCCGGCGCGAGCGCCTGGGACAGTGGGGCTGATGGCTGCTGCAAGCTTGTGCGTGGTGTAGTGTCGACCGAGCGTTGTGCCTCCACAGGGGTGGCAAGAGTTGGTACGTCAGTGGACGCGCGAGGGCTGTTGGATTGACTTTGTTGCTGTTGCTGCTGTTGACGACGAGCAAAGATATTAGGAATACGAGGCTTGTACGTCACTGGTCCAAATGGCGAGGCTGCAGGCTTGTCGACCGCTGGCGAGCCTGGTCCACCCTCTGCGTTGGGCGTTGAAGTTCCGGTAGACGTGATATGCACGCTCGGTGTTGCAGCCGCGCGTTTGCTCTCGAGAACCTGTTGCAATGACTCGTCCTTCCATTCCACGTGCTTCAAAGCAGATAATTTGACGCCAAGGTATCGGACATCCGTTTGCATTCGATCCAATGCATGCTGGTTCTGCACAAGTACCTTTTCGAACTCTTGCGCGAGACGAGCATCGATGGAACGCAGTACCTGGCCAATTACGTGTTCAACGACAACCGCTTGGAGATACTTGCTAAGCACCTTGTGTAGCGTAGCAGTCTCTTTGACGAGATCGGCGGCGTACTTGTTCGGCTCGGCATCCTTCACCTCGCCTTCTTTGTCATCGGCAGTTGGCTTATCGGCGTTCCAGTCGATTGCGCTTAATGTGCGACAGTGAACAGTCAACCGATCCGACATGATGGCCACAAGCTTTGCATGGATCTCGTACTGGTGTTCTTGGAAATCGCGACGCAGCTTGTCAAACTCGGTGAGCATGACGGCCTGCTTGGGCGACAGGTGACGTCGTACCGTCTCGCGAATGTACGGGATGAGCGAGATCATGATCGAGAGCGACTGAGAGGCGAGTGCCAAATGCTTTGCGGTGATGTTCTTGAGACCGGCTGAACGCATAGCTCCTGCTCCAAGCACAACTTGGCATGTGCGCGAGTTGAACTGTTTGAGAAATTCGACCACCCTGGCCATAGCCTCGGTGGTGAGCAGGGGCAGATTGATGATGACTTTGAGGTAGTCGACGAGCAATGACAACACATCCAAGCTTGCATCGACGACAAAGTACTGGCGGTCTTCGATGTCGAGCGTCTTGGCCAGCGCTGGGCTTGCATCATCAGCCGAGTCCGCCGTCTTGGTGTCAGGCTGTGCTGATTGTGGATCGCTGCCGGTGACGACAAAGTCAGCTGGATCCTCGACTGCACTGCTGACAATCTGACGAATCTGTGCCTGTATCTCTGCTCCCACTTCCGCCTGCGCCCAAGTCTCTTCTTCGACTGCCTTGGCAGCACGCTCGATGCGCCGACGGTGGAAGTTGGCCAGGAAGCCTTTGGCCTGGCTCAGAACTGTACCTCGCAAGCCGACAATCATCTTGCGGCAGAGCTGCTCGGACGACAAGACGAAGCTCCAGCAGAGCTGGAAGACGACCAGGAAAGGTGGCAATTCGAGAGTTGCATGTGTTGACGCGCGTAGGGTGAGCAAGCGTGCACAAAGCGTGTGCGCTTGTTCGGCTGAAGCTACAACAACGTCTGATAGTCTGGCCGGAAGATTGGTGGGCACGCCGTGCGGCATCGTCGGTGGTAGTGGAAGACCGGTAGGAGTTCCGTCGACTCGTTCGGCACCGTCGATGCTCGTAACCGGGTCGTTGCCGGAGCCTGAATTTGTGCCGTCAAGATTGGGTTCGCCAGACAAGCTAAGCTGGTCGAGAATGCGAGGCACCAACTTACACTGAGCATCAATTGCCTTCAGACATTCCATGAGGACCTCAAAAAGTTCTCTGCCAACGTCAAGGAAGGCAGCGTGCTCGAGATCTCGGATGTGTGCCGCTGGTGGTGGAAGGTGGTCATGGTCGTCGAACTTGGACAGGTCTTCGGACAGTAACCATCGGACGGTCTCGGCCATCTCGGCGCTTCTGTCCGACAAACTTACCTTCCACGTGTTCTGTACAGCTTGGATTGCAGCTTCTCGGTATGCTACCACCGCTTTCTCGATACCGCCTGTCTTTGCGAGACCGACAACGAGGGGTGAAATGCGAGCTGCAAGCTCAGAATCGGCAGATGACAGTTCGCGGGCCGAATGGCCGAAGGGTGAGGGTGGTGGTCTGGAGGGTGTGAGCAGCGAATCGGTAGCCGAAAGAATTGGTTGAAGCGAGTTCGCATTGGTAGTCGCACCAACAAAGTAGTCTGCGTTCTTGTCTGCGGATGTCGAGGAGGCGCCGTTCAGTCGATACGAGGCAAGTCGAGCCTCGATATCTTGCTTGAGGATGGTTACCAGATCTTGCTCGAGCATGCCTGAGAGGGTACGCTCCATCTCTTCCAGCTGTTCCGGAATGCTTGCGAGACATTGCAGGTCGGAGAGGGCAACAGGGATGCTCTCATTTGTTCCATTGAGCTTCTTCTTCTCCTGCAAAGACTGGTTGTCAACCTGATCTGGACGACGCAGAGTTGATCTTAGCTTGTTAAGCAGATCGAGGGCTTCTTCCGTCTCACCCTGCTGCAAGAGCAGACGGACAAGATCACGACGCTCGATGACTTGACGCACGTCCTGCACTGCCAATTGCTTGTGTTCTAGCTTCCTCCGATGTTGTTGCTCTCTAATGACACACAAGCCTTTCTTGGCCTGATTGTCGTGGATGAGTTCAAGTTCGGATTTGAGTGCGTCGATCTTGCGCAAACAGCTTTCGGCTTCGGCATTGAGGTCGTTGAGATTGCCTAGTGCTGCAAAGAAGGACGAGGATTGCTGACCGATCTCGATGATGAGGTGCTGTTCGATCACATCCGAATAGTAGCTGAGCTTTTCTTGAAGCATCTGATTCAGAGCCACGTCGTACGTAGGGGCGTTGCTGCCATTCTGCTCTGCCGGAGACGAGGCCGTAACTTTGTGGCGCTCAGTGACCTGATCGAAAGTATAAGGGTTGCCAAGGTCAAAGTCTTCAGAGAAGAAGACTTGAGGTACTGCACTCAAGTTGGGAAGCCTCTTACGAGCTTGTGGTGGAGGAACAGACTGCAGATCGGCGGAGAGGGAAGCCATGCTGGACGTTGGACGATGACGTCTGCTTGACTTGCCAAGTGGCTCGGAATCAAAGGAAGAATCTTGTGTTGATGATCTTCGTTGCTGCTGCTGCTGTTGTTGCTCGATGGTGGCTTTGCCTTGCCTACCCATGCTCTGGTTGCGCATAAAACGATCCCATTCTGGTCGAACAGAGGAGAGGTACGGTTCCAGCTCGGCTTTCTTGACCTTTGGGATGTCAGCAGGGACATGATTCGGTGTGACGGCTGGAAAGCGGGATGACTTGGGATCGATAGGATGTTGGCGTTTGGAAGGATTGTTCAAGACGGTAGACACGGCATTGAACCCGGTTAGGGCAAGGCTGGGCGAGTTGAAGCCAGAGCCGGACAAGCTTAGTGACGAGCCAGCTGCGCCTGCCGAAGAGTAGATGCTGCGACCGAGACGCGATGCGAGGATGCTTGGCGCGAAGCTAGTGTTGATGGTCGAATCAGCATCTGAGCCTGGGCTTCCCGGCCTAGTGATGCCATTGCGAAACTGAACAGACGAGACCGACTGGTCTGCTGCAGAGAAAGCAGCTGCATCTTGTGTTCGGGACGATGAGGTAGAAGATGAGGCGGCGTGGTGGCCAGAAGAGCCAGCAGCCTGACCACCACCACCTGCAGCCGAGGACATGGTGTTGGCGCTACAAGAGACTGTGAAGCTGGCACTTCATCGAAGAAGGGATTAGGGACGGTTTTCCGGATCAGAGGGTCGTATAGCTGACAGCGAAGGCCGACAAGGATGCACTGAAATGTGTGACAGGTATGGCTGGCGGTAGTCTGATGCTGGATGAAGGAAGAAATCGCGAATGCCAAGACAGAGACAGTGTTGAATTGTTCGAAGGACCGAGTTTGTACTTGTTGGTGTGCGGTGTTGGTTTGTGTTCGTGTGTGTGTGTCTGTCATGGCCCTTGCTCACATTGAGAACCACACGCGCTGTTGCTTTCCGGTCGAATTTTTGATCGGGTCTATGGATGTTAGGCCATACTTCCCTTATGTATTTACATATTAAACAATTCTGGCTGCACGGATCAGCATCTGCAGATTTAGACTGACAAGCGAAGTCCAGGGTCTCGTCGTGTGCCATGACGCTGGTTCAAAGTCGGCCAGAGAAGCAGCAGTCGCTTCAAATCTGCAGTGCCGCGCTCGGCAGGCACAATCAAGCCCTTCTAGCAGCTGAGCAGCTGAGCAGCTGACCACATTTTTCGGTCATTTTCCAATCCTATGCTGATATACTTGCCGGCACTTGCGATGCCATTTCGGACACAAAGATATACCAAGGGCAAGGGTCTGTAGGGACAGACCCTGTGAGAAATGTAGCATACTTGACAATGAGCGCAGAGAAGAGCAAAGACGATGCAGTCGAGACGTCCTGAATTGAAGAGCTGATGACCCTTTGCTGATCTGTTTACGACTGAGCGGTCATTCAAGACTGTCTTGCGTCTGTGCCTGAAGCAGCGCAGCGGATGATTCCACGCGTGGCTGCAATGGCAAGCAGAACTGAGTGCTTGCTTTCCCCACTCGTCAACTGCCCCATTCGAACCTCTCAAAGACCAAAGAACCCTTGCTCGCCTGTTTCGACTTGCGCTTCTTCTCTTTCTGCATCCTCCACCCACACCCGAAGCTCGAGCGATTCCTAGCCGTGTCGCCTTTGGCCATTCCCTTTCACTTTCACTTTCCCCTTTCCCTTTCCCCTTTCCCTTTCCCACACACCACTCACCACTTTGACAATCGGCCACGGCGCTTCTTCGACTCAGCTTTGGCGTCTCTATCATAGCCAATTGTTCCCGTATCTCTTCGCTAGCTGCTGTCCTAGGCCAAACAGCGACCGAGATCCGGCGTTGGCCGTTCTCAAGCACATATAGACGTGCACTCTTTCGATCCGCTACTGCACCATCCTATCATCCATCGAAGCATCGCAATCACTCACTTCTCGACGCTGTAATTCCGCAAGTTGGCCCAAGATGGCGTATCCGATGGTGTTTCCCCCTTCCACCATCCGGCCCTTGCCGGGTGGAACTACACTAGTATCGGCTCAATCAACGGCCCCTGTCGCTGCCGTCATGACCACCGAATCGTTCGATGCACCTGAAGGTCTTTACGTATGCACATCGAGATTCACACCGCCTCCGCAACCCATGATCCATCTTAATCCAGTTCCCACCACACAGCTCGGTTTGTCAGCAGTTTATCCAACCCCGCGAGTGTCGACAGTCAGCCTGCGTTATCCGGTCAATTCCAAGAACGCCAAAGGTTCAGATCCGAATGCAACCGATGCAACCGCAACTCCTGCCAATGGTGTTCTGCTCGAAGCGCCGCTTGCCTCTCAGGGCATTGACGCGCCAGCTTCAAGCTTGACAGGTGGCTTACCACCAGGCACCACTGGGCCCTCTGCCGGAATCGCAGGCATCGGAGGCCCCGGCATGGGCTTCTCTGGACTAGGCGAAACCATGGGCAGAATCTCTGCGAAACCACCACGTCCAAAAAACAGTCTCAAAAACACCTCGAGTAACTTCGTCAGTCGTATGATGACCCATCCTGACCTCGCAAAGATCTTGGCGGCCCGTACCGACTCTGAGCACTTCACCTTCCTCACCAACGCGCGGTCTTTCTTCTGGCTCGCGGATACTAACGGCAGGACCAAGGAAAGTTTGGCAAGAATTACTTTCAGTGCTTCGCCTTCGGCTCACGACGTTAATCAGTTCACGCGTGCACACGACCGTCTTGACATCGTCATTGGCTTTGTGACCGGTGATCTTGTGTGGCTAGATCCGATCGCGTCGAGGTATACACGTATCAACAAAGGTGGCTGTATGACCAGCTCGGCTGTGACACAGGTACGATGGCTACCAGGAAGCGAAAACCTGATTATGGCTGCCCATGCGGATGGAACCATCTTTGTCTATGATCGAGAGCGAGAGGACTCGAGTGACTTTACCCCTGCAGCATGGGAAGCGTTTGCGGGTAGCACTGCATCATCTTCAAGCGCAGCGCTTCAAACCGCTACCGGTGCGCCTGGTACTCCTTCTTCAGCTGCCATGTCAGCTAGTCTCACCTCGGCTTCCTCCAATGGCCTTGGCGCCGGCTTCTCCGACCCCCGTCCTGGTTTGGGTCGCACCATCACCAGCTCCACGACAACAACCACCACTCAACCTGAGGGCGCTGAGACAAATGCGTCTTCCAGCTCGGGCAGCGCCACACATCTGCCCAAGAGCAAAGTACACGTCGCACCTGGTACACTTTCGCAACGACGCAATGCAGGCGAACCATCCACTGAAGTTCAGCCTTTGCTTCTTGTAACCAAACCCGGCTCAGTTCCTATCGCCTCCGGTCTACCTTCCGGATCTTCTCTGCATTCTCGCGAGTACCAACAAGCACTCGCTGCTGCTGCCGTCGCAGCTGCCAACGCCAATTCCAATGGCAACGGTCTCTCGGGTAAAGGCAAACAAACCTCTTGGACCCTTCTCAACCCTGTTTCCCATTGGGCGCTTTCGAAAACACGCATCACAGACTTCGCTTTCTCGCCCGACTATTCACATGTTGCGATCGTTGCCGAGGACGGTATCCTACGCATTGCAGATATCAATTCTGAGCGGCTACTCGACACGTTCGAGTCGTACTTTGGCGGCTTTCAATGCGTATGCTGGTCTCCAGACGGAAAGTTTGTTCTCACGGGAGGAGAGGATGATCTGGTGACAGTGTGGGCTCCGAGGGAAGGAAGGATTGTTGCGCGGTGTCAAGGACACACCTCGTTTGTCACGGGCTTGGCTTGGGATCCGTGGCGATGGTCTGGAGACGATAGGACATATCGATTTGCGAGTGTAGGCGAAGATTGTAAGATGATTCTGTGGGATTTCAGCAGTGCTGCTCTGAAGAGACCTAAAGCGCATGGTCCACATAACAGTAATGCTGCCGGTGGAGCAAGGAGAAGGAGCTCGGTTGGATTGGGTTCGACGTATTCGCTTGTTGGAACTGCATCTGCGGTGAGGTCGCCTGGTTCGATGGTGACTGGTGGTGGAAGGAGAGTCAGTACCAGTACGAGCAATGCGGTGGGTTTAGGCTACGACAGGGGCAACGTCACGGACGACACGATCCGTCATCCTGCTCTGCCGCGCTCCGAAGTAGCCATCCTCCAACCTGTCGTGACAGTCGAGGTAGATGGTGAGATACCAACAGGAATCCGTTTTGGTCCGGATAAAGTCATGGTCGTACGCAAAAACGCTGCTATCGATACGTTCACCCGACCTCTACCAAAGAGACCTACCAGTGTCGCTGCCAAATCTTCTTCGTTTGGACTTGACAGGACGACTTGGCAAACAGCAGCAGCGGGAGGACAGCCATCGGTGTCAAGAACATCACGCTTGCCTCCACCACTGACGATCCCGAGTGGAGCAAGTCTATTGGCTTCGTCGCATTCTCAACAGCCGTCTGCGACTACTCCGACTACACCGAGGCTGCCCATACATAACGGTGGTGGGGCGGGGACACAGGCAGGTGCGAACGGCAATGGGGGCGTATTGGCGTAGATGTGGAGCATTGTCCTTTCATTTGGCTTCTATCGATGGTGTACAAATACAGCGTTTGTCTAGACAGCTTCAGTTTGATCGTCTAGAGATATGGTGACATACAGAGTGTGAGCATCGTGCGTACGTTTCAGAGGTGCAAAGCCTTAGAATAGCGTACCTTCGCGTACTGTGCTGGCGTTCGTGCGTTCGGAAGGGGCGGTCGTGGCAGTAGTGGAAGCATTGCCATTTGCCGGTCGAATGTGGTTCAGTTCCAATTCGATCATTTCCATCACCGTACGTAGCGTTCCTGTATTGAGCCGACAACAAAACGTCACGTGTTAGCATTTAGTTATCTGAAGAGATGTTCGCCAGCATCAGAAGGAAAAAGAGAAGAAGGTCGCGTACTTACGTTTTTCCCACTCACCCCACACAACTGCACTGTACAACATTGTAGTCCCTCCCCAACCCGCCACTACCGCCAGCAGTACAAATACGGGATTAACGCCACCGAGCGGTTGGAAGATGCTCCCTACGACCAGGGCTAAGGCGAGGAGGATGGCGGTGAAGAAGATGTAGAAATGGGTTTGCTGGGTGGAGCGGCTAGCGGCAAAGGCGCCGGTGAGGGCGTGGAGGGAGGATGTGAGGATGCGGTGCTGGGTGGGGTTGCTGCTCGTTGCTTTGGTAGAAGGTTCAGCGGAGGACGAGGAGGGGGAAGGGAGGATATCGAAGACAGATTCAACGCCAAAATGGTCTGAAAACGAACAGTCGATGTTGGGGACGCGGTCGGTGATGACAACGGAGGAAGAGCTGCAGGTCATTTGACCGCGTGTCGATGCGGATGCTGTGTATGCTAGTGCTGCTTTCTCGTCGGACGAGCTCGATTGCACAGGCCCACGGTAGAGGATGTAATCTAACCTCTTACCCGCACCACGCGTAGCTCGTTCATCCAGCGGCTTCCCTGCCGTCCAAGTGTTGAGGGGAGAATCGCACGTCACTCCCAGCTCGTCAATCGCCCGCTGTGGATCCGGCCTCCCCCCATGCGTCGACGACAACGCTCCTTCCACTGCATCCAACGAGGTCGCATGTTCCGGCAACCGAGGATGCGAATCCAAAAAGCTGTCATACAACCCTCCGATATGCCTCAACAATCCAATCGCCAACGAAGGTGGAGTGGAATTCAAATCTCCCACGCAAATCACATGTCTTCCTCTCTGCGCACTATTTCTCGCATTCGTCGCCAGCTCATACGCCTGCGTTATCCGATGCGCCCTCTTGAACTCCGGCCCATCCTCTCCACCCGCTGCTACGAAATGCGTATTCCAGACATCGACCAATCCCAATCCCGGATGGTCGACCGTAACGCATCCACAAGCTTTCCCTACAAACCAGTCCCCTTGTCCCACATTGATCGGCTGACCATTGAGCGAGTACGGATGCGTTTTTGTCTCGACGATATCCCACCGTGACAGGATGGCGAGACCCGAACCGAAAGCGCCAGAATAAAAGAACTTGGAATACGGATACCGAGAGGCAAGGGCGTGTTTGAGGAAGCGCCAATCTTTGGATTCGTACCAAATTTCTTGTAGGCAGACGAAATCATAGTGTCGTGTGGAAGAGGATGCGAGGTGAGATGCGATGGCTTTGATGCGGGGGATGCGAAGTTTGGAGATGTAGTTGAGACCCCAAACGTTGAGGGTGAGGACGCTGAGCTGGCTGTTGTTCGGCGGGGAGGGAAGGGCGGTTTGGGTTGCGTTGGTGGAAGCAACCTCCCCCGCCTCGATGGCTGATTGTGATGTTGGCAGGCGCGGCATCTTATGTCTTAGGCCGGAGATGGAGAGTGTAGGGTTTGTATGGAGGAGAGAAAGAAAAATCAAATCTCGCTGAAGTGAAAGTGTTGGTCTGTGAAACGAAAGCGCTCGGCTGCATATGCAACGCACACACACAGACCTCCACCTTTGTGCGGTAGATCGGCGTGGACAACGCGCTGTGCTGTGGGAGAAACTGAAAAAGAGGAGAGGATCGGCGGAATCCGATCGCGTGTTCATCGAGGGTTTTGGAGCTGCTGAGTTGTCTTGTTCGGCGTATAGCTGACTTATCCGACGCCTTGCTCTTTTACTCCATCATCATCAACGCTTCCGCTCACGACGGCATTTGTCAGCTGAGCTCGAATCATCGAACAGATATCAGCAGGCCAGCCGTTGATCCACATATTCAGCTCTCTGGGTGCGCACTACGACCCTGAACGACCTTCCAAGCAATTTCTGACGCACGAATCAAGGCACAAAAGCATCAGCTCGTCAAAAGGACCGATCTTAGATCTGCTCAATACCTAGCACCGCATATCGTCCGCGATAGAGAAAGCGCCGCTCAATAGTTGTCCATCATGATCAAGGTGAGTCCATTTCGTTCCTGATCCATAAGAGTCGATACCTTAAGATTGGAATGCTGACACACAAGCTCTACTCAATCGTTCCCACATCTTCAACCGCACGCAGATCTGGAGTATGAAGAAAGAGGAGGATGCGGCAAAGAAGAAGAAGCCGAAAACATCACCTGCTCAGCTGCGTGTGCAGAAAGGTAGGTTCAGCCGTACAGCCCAGCTATGGTCGGTATACGAACAAGATTGGTGACGGAATGCTCACCCGCACTTTGACCTTCTTTCTGCGATCTTGCACTCTGACTTCTTTTACTGCGATCTTGCACTACACAGACTTGACGGAACTCGAATTGCCAAAGACGATGAAGACCGACTTTCCAGATCCAGCTGATGTGCTCAACTTTACACTCACGATCGAGCCAGACGAGGGTAAGTCGAAAGATTGCGGGTATCGCGTTGAACCTTGACCAGAAAGCTGACCCGATGTTCAATCCCAACGCCGCTCGGCATAGGCATGTACAAGACCGGCTCATTCAAGTTCACATTTGCCATCAACAACAACTACCCACATGATCCTCCGAAAGTCAAGTGCACACAAAAGGTATGTCCTCGTGTTCTGTACACCCCCGGCAGCAAAAACAGTTCCTGATCTGGATCACACTGACCGATCAATTCTGATGATCCTACCTCGATCTTGCTCATTCGATGCAGATCTATCACCCTAACGTCGACCTGGAAGGCAATGTATGCCTCAACATCTTGCGAGAAGACTGGAAACCCGTTCTCAACCTCAATTCGGTCATGGTAGGGTTGCAATATCTCTTTCTGGAGCCGAACGCAGATGATCCATTGAACAAGGGTAAGTGCCCTTCCTTTCAACTTGATGTTCTTCTTGCGCTTCAGCGTACTGACCAGACTACTATTTGGCATCTTTGTGGCAATCTTCGACTTGACGACAACAGAGGCAGCAGAAGACCTCCGAAAAGACCGATCGGTATTCGCAAGCAACGTTCGAAGAAGTTTGAGTGGCGGAGCTATCAGTAAGTCAAAGCCGCTCTTTCATTGTCGATACAAAAGCAAGCGAGACAAGATACTGACATTACTTGTGTCTGTACCATGGCATCGTAGAGGGAACGACATACGACAAGGTCATTGCCAAGTAGCGGTCTCTTCCATAATACAGTCCTAGTGAAAACGATCATCACGGTGATTGGACCTGTGGAGCAATATATCTGAGTCTTGGTCGCATTCGCATCGCAACCCTTGAATGTGTCTGGTATGAAATAGCAGAAGGCCGTTGAGAGTCTGCTCGGAGGTGTGTACGCTGTTTCGAGGCTAAGCTGAGCTGCGGAAGCTGCTCGATGAGTTTTGGTGGGACTGCGAATTCCGACTGAGTTTTCAGAGAACCGCGGGATCGTGTGAGCCGCGCCTCTTTTTTTTTTGTGGCACAAAGCTCACCTTTGGACCCTGCATGGCTTGACCAACAGAACGCACACGCCAACTTGCTGATCAATTCGAGCTTTTTGCCTTCATACCTGCCCCTTGTCCTGCCTTATCCTCACCTTGACTTTTTAAGCAAGCATTACCCTCGCAACCATCGCTGAGATATCGCGATCAAGCTTTCAGTGTATTATCGCCACTGCGAAACCCCAAATTGCCACGACACGACCTTTCACAATCGCAAACTCTCTTGCAGCCACGCCAGTCCTCATCAGAATGGCATGGCGTTGCTCAGGAAGCTCCAACGCGGAGCTCATCTCCAACATGCGCAATGCTTCCCTCATCACCTCGAGTCGCGTCTCGGAGGCGATGTCGAAGGTCGATCGTGCCAATTACGTCCCCGTCAAAGCGTACGCTTACCAAGACTCGCCGCAGACGATTGGGTTCGGTGCAACGATCTCTGCGCCACACATGCATGCCCATGCCGCCGAAAACCTTTTGCCATTCTTGAAGCCAAGGGCGAAAGTGCTGGATGTGGGATCAGGGTCTGGATATACGTTAGCGATTTTCCATCACCTCATCTCACAAGAAGACGGAGGGACCGGCAGATCAGGCAGGGTTGTTGGGATTGACCATATTCAAGGACTAGTCGATCAGGCCTGTTCGAATCTCAAAGCTGATGGACTGAGCGATGAGCTTGGTAAAGGCGCGATAGTCAATTTGTTCGGAGATGGAAGGAGAGGTGTGGAGGCGGAAGCGCCGTTCGATGCTATTCATGTCGGAGCTGCAGCACCAGGGATCCCGCCAGCGTTGGTGGAGCAGCTCAAGGCACCAGGGAGAATGTTCATCCCCGTAGAGGAGCAGGATGGAAGTGGCGAGCAACACATCTGGCAGGTGGATAAGGGAAGGGACGGCAAAGTGACCAAGGAGAAGATTTGCGGTGTTAGGTATGTGCCGTTGACGGATGCAGGGAAGCAGTGGAGAAGCTGAACACAGACACACCGCATAAGCTGGCACGACAGCAACTCGGCGCATCAATGATGAGTATCACACTTTCTATCAATGGCGTCTTTGCAGTTGTTCCATTCTGTAGCGCTGGCTGCTTTGGCAGAACGATCGTCCATTTTGAATGCGAATCTGCGAAACGGTATCTACTGCTTGTGCTTTTGCTCCCACTCCTCCTCATCCTTGTCCTTACTTGGCATTGTATCATCCTCTCCCTTCTTGAGCGTCTCATTGATCGCCTTCTTCAACAACCCATAAGCCCTGTCCAAATCATCATTGACGATGATCCAATCATGTGCACCCTTCTCCCTCGCATACTCCATCTCCTTCGCCGCCATAGTCAACCTCTTCGTCACACTCTCCTCCGTCTCTGTCCCCCTGCCCACTAACCTCTGCTTGAGGGTGGAAAAGCTTGGTGGCGAGATGAAAATGTATACCGGATTCAAAGCGGGGTGGTTGGCTTTAATGAGTTTCACACCCTGGGCGTCGATGTCGAGAATGGCACGGCGAGCGTTTGTGCTTCCGTCAGCACCGGTGACACCTTCGGTAGCGACATCGGCGACAGCTTTGGCGGTGGTACCGTAACGGTTGCCTCCAAATTGAGCGTGTTCGAGGAATGCACCCTGTTGAACGAGGTGTTCGAATTCGTCGCGGGTGACGTAGTGGTAGGATTGACCGCGGACCTCACCGGGACGAGGGTCTCGTGTGGTGTGCGAAACGGAAAAGCCGAAATCGTTGGGGTAGTCGGCGAAGAGCTTTTTCAACAGCGTACTCTTGCCGACACCTGAGGGACCCGATAGAACGATAGGGCGCTTGTCGGCAGGAATGGGAGGCGTCGATGCCCAGTTCGAAGTAGACATCTTGGCGATATTGCGAAATGTAGGAGAAGGTAAAGAGCGTCGAGTAGCGTTGTATACGAAAGAAGGTAAGAGACGGTTCATCGAACGATGGTCCAATCTAGTCGTTTGTCTCTTTCTATGTCCGTTGCTGATGACGAGAATAAGGTATCGTTAAGTATGTATATTGGTCGTCAAGAAAGCAAAGCTGCTTCGGACATTCGATGTGTATGTATGTGTCCCACCAACCACGATCTGCATGTCCTTCGACCTTGGCGAGCCTCGACAAAAGCAGCAGCTGCCCGTCCGGACACGGGGCCAAAGAACTTGAGAGCTCTTCCCGCCTCTCGGACTTGGCCTTTTTTTTGACCAAAAAAATCCAGGAAACGCAAAACAAAAAAGGAAAAAAAGAAGCTTAAAGCTCTCGGAACCGATTCGCATAGGACCCTGAGCCAGCTAAGCCAGCCAAGCTAGCCAACCACTTTACACGGCGCGAGGCGCGTGTGATTTCTCAAAATGGCAGAACAACACACACACACACACTGACGAAATGAAGCCAGGGTGCAAGTTGTCGGTGGAACCGAAAGACCAACACTTCGAATGCTATCACATAGAAGAAAGGCTCAGTCGCAGGTCTGATGCCCGGTGCTTCTTCCTTCTTTTCCTTAACCATCGTCTTCTCCTTGACTTGAAGCTATATTGAGCTCCAGCGAGATCCCCATCGTCTAGCGAGCGCTGCACGGCCACCATGCCGGTACGTCAAGGAAACGGTGTAAGCGCCTGCTCGAACAACAGCAGGGGCAATTTGGATGTCAAACCTCGCATCAAGCCAGAGCCCGACGAAGACGATGTGATAGATCTTTGCGACTCAAGTACTGATCAAATTCCGCGACCTGGTCCATCGACACGCCCGACAGCATCGAAGAGAGCTGCTGCAGGGCGCCGCAAGATAAAGCACGAAGATGAAGACAGCAATTCATACGGTGAAGATGATGACGAAGACGATGACTTTCAGGGCAGCACTAGGAAAAGTCGCAAAACGACACGCTCAGCGTCTACGACCCCAGCATCCGCATCAAAGCTATACGCCATCGCTCGCATCGTCACTCTCGCTACTGACGGCGTCACTTCAGCATCCGAGTCAGAAGCCAAACTTGCCGGTGTCGGCGCTGGCATCCTTTCCAGAATCCAGAAGTCCCTTGCTCTCGCCAAGCATCCAGGCACAGGCGAGGCAGAAGCCCAACAAGCACTTCGCTTAGCCACTCGTCTGATGTCATCCCAAAACCTCACCCAAGCAGACCTCCTCGCTTCTTCCGATGCAGAAGCCAACCAAGCCCGCGCCGGCATGTCCATCGTCGAGATCGTTTCTCAGACCAAGGCAAATCCCCGTAACGAAAGTTGGGCCAACCAGGTGGCCATTGCGGTCAATCTCTTCTTCGATGTCAAAGCCTACTCGACATCCTATGCAAACCGGACGAAGCTAAGCTGGACCTTTTACGGGCTGGCTATCAACACCGTTGCTGCGGCACATGCGTTTGAGATGGTGCACAATCAGGTGCTTACATGGGCAAACGAGAAGGCGGCTGCAAAGGTGTTCTCGGGGAAAACGGCGAAGAATAGCTACTGTCAAGGTGTCGCTGCGGGATTAATCGTCTTGGCGAAGAAGGAGAAGAAGGAAGAGATGAGGTTAGCAATCGAGGGAGAGAAGAAGCGACTCAACGATGCTGAGGAGAAAGAGCAAGCACAAATCAAGAAGGAGAAGCAACGTCTTGACAATCCACCGCCAGTGAAACCCGAGCCTCGTGACACTCTGCTGAATGGCTCGTCAAGCAGTCAGGCGTCCGGTTCGCGCAACGTCAAACTCGAGGACGCCGTCGACGAGGAAGACGTCAAACCATTTAGGAATGGAGTCAAGCGATCAGGGTCAGAGGAGTTCGACGATCATAGTCAAGGCTATGGGAGATGGACTGAATCTGGCCCTGGATCGACAAAGCTCGAGCACGACGGTGGCTACTCTGACGACGACGACGACCAATTCTACGACCCACACAACAACCGTCCAAGCTTTAACGACGACAATCTTGAAGAAGACATCAAACCACACTTTGACGAAGCCCTCGAACGCGACATCATCGATCTCACCTCCGACGATCCGCTTGACCCTGTTGTCGAAGACATCAAACCCAAAATCGAACCCAAAGAGGAGAGCGAAGCAGGCGCAGGCTGGCACTCTTCAAACCAGCTCATTCGATTCCGTCAAGACGCGGAGAAGATCGCAGACGACTATCTGGCGTCTCAGCATTCAGGTTTGAAGTTGAAGAAGAGAGCCAAATCGAGTTTCAGGAAGGACTCGAGCGCGTACGAACAGGGGAAGGAGGATGCAAAGAAGATTGATGTTAAGCGAAAGCGCATTCAGAACTGAGTAGAGGGTTTAGTGAAAGTGCCGTTCGTTGTGTTCATATACCCGATAACTTTTTATTGCAATGCTATCAACGATAGACAACGATGTTGCATGGTAAGCACCGGTCGTCAGTGCCAAGCGCGACGTCCCACCGAGAGGGGTTGCTGCCGTTGTCTGAGGTTCGTGTGACTCGGCTTTGACTTCATCTGTCGGTCCTTGTCGAACATCGTTTGTGTGCTGGTGTGAGCGATCTTGTTCGCCTATAAAGACTGCCGCCCTCTTCTCTACTCTCCTTCTCTTCTGCCCATCTCCATCTGCGTTCGTCGCGCTTCCCTTCTGCTTGTTTCTCTTCCGCATCGCCCTTCTTCCTCTTCTTTCGCTTTCCTTCACTTCTCCATCTTCTCCGGCTCAGTTGCCTACTTCTTTCATTACTTGCTCATTTCCTTTCCAACACGCTTCCACAATGGTAACCGGCAAAGACACCCCCACCTCAAGCCTAATCTTCGTTCGGCTGGCACAACTCCAACTCAACCCATCCAAAGACATCGATGACCTTATTGAACGCATTCAAACCCTCGCACTGGAGTATAAGCAGGCAGTTTCTCCTCCAGGTAGCAAAACGGTTGACGATGACGCACTGAAGATGATCTTGATTAACCAAGCGATGGGGGTGCCAGAGTACAGAGAGGTGGTGAAAGGTCTAGTGGAAAAGGGGGAGCTGGGGGACTGGTATACCGTCGCAAAGGCGCTGCAGGCTAGGTGGCGGGCGATGAGGCAGTCTTAATGCTTGTATGGATGAGACAATGCGAATGCGATGGTCTCGCCTTCGTAGACAGATTGCGAAGCAGCGCTTGTAGTCATCAGGTCCTGGTTGGCTCGGATTCCTTACAATGTCGCCCTTTCTCATACACTCGGATACACTCGGCACAACGAGACGTTCAGCAGAGCACTGCTTAACTATCACACCATACTATTGTCTGCTTAGCCGCCCTACTATAGCGAATGTCGATCTCATGATAAACGTCAGCAATCTTCTCAGTCTCGTGGGATGTGTTTGAGCTCTAAGGACTAGATCTTTTGTGAAAGCGACGCAGTTTTTCTGATCACAGTGTGTGGGGTCTGTTGCTCGTGTCACTCCAGCACAAAGCTGTCTCTGCTTCATCGAAACCAAGTTCTGTTCGTCTTGTTGGTTGTGTTCGGAGTTCTCGAGCCCACGTACCGCTAATGGTCACTTTCGTGGGTCGCCACACCTTCCCACTGGTTGCGATTCGCTCTGTTTACGGTCCCACTCCTTCAGATTCCCGTCTCCCTCCTTTCACGCACAACAGCCGCAAAAGGTCCATTATGTGGAGTCGCACTTCATCTCACCGGTGACCATCCCTCTGCTAACCCCCCACGAAAGGGCGAAGATCGTGACTTTGTCGTTGCTGCGTCCTTTGTTTGTAGAGCCACGTCCGTTGGTGGGTCGATGGCGAAAGATCGAAGGCCAACAGCGTTAAGTAGTGCACACTGCGAACGATACATGGGAGATCGTGAAAAGCGTGTGGGAGTCACAATCGGTACCCACTCGAGAAGAAGAAGCTTTTTGTTTGTGTGGGTAAGCGAGGGGTCGCGTCGTCATGGATCCCACCTTTTTTTTTTGTTTTTCGTCCTTCTGCCTCTCTTTTGCTGGCTCCTTATGCTGACTGCTGGCTGTTGTTGCTGGCCCCACTCGCCACTACTGGTGCTGGGTATATAGTGCTTCTCCCTCGAGTCTTCCCTCTTTCCTTTCCCTTCGCTCCTCCACACCCGTTCAAAGATCAAGATGAAGCTCACCACCTTTGCCCTCGCTTTCGCTCTCACCCTCGCTACCGCAGCAGCAGTAGTGACGGCGGTCGAGTTCCGGAATCCTCTTCATGTCTTTCAACTCTTCGCCAAGGATGTGTTCCCCGACGAAAGAGAAAAGCAAAAAGAGGCCGTTGTGACGCTCAAGTATCTTTTCCAGCATAAGACGTGGAATGAGAAAGCTCAGTGTACGTCCTCCCCCCTCCCCCCTCCCCCCTCCC